>JAJSOF020000017.1:507500-797500 GCA_025594305.2 Periplaneta americana
GTTACTTTCTATACACCTGTTAAGTTGTATTTGTGTGTGTTGTCTTGTGTTAGGATGTTTTTTTGTGTGTTCTGTATGCAATGTTGTATTTTAGTTTCTTGAAAGATGATGCAATCTACTGCAGTGTGTGTTCTTGTTTTCGTATATTAGTGTGATGTATTTGTTTTGTTTTTGTGTTTGTATTGCGTTGTCTTGTTTGCGTTTAATCTTTAAGCAGTTCGTCTTATCCTAATACGTCTGTCTGTATTACCTATTTTGTATATCCTACATGGCCGGTTATTGAGTTATATATATATATATATATATATATATCTTATTAATTTTATTTTATTATGTATTTATTTACTTAATTCATTATGTACTCCGCATCTGCACAAGTTGTTAAACGTTCCTTATTCTAGGTTAGAATTTAATAAAGCCACGGCATGACGCGTCCTCAGGTTGCGGATCGAGGAGACGGCCTCCAGATATGGAGGGTAGCTGCGAATATATTGAATAAGCAGTCGAGGACAGCCGATGAGGGGTGGTCCTCCAGCTTGGGGGTTGGGCGAAGGGCTAACAACCCATCACCGTAAAAAAACAGCTTGTTACGTATCCTTCAAATAAACCTCGGATTGGGACTGATTCTCTGGCACGACCACAGCAAAGGAATAAGGTCTTGAGATTTGGTACTTGGAATGTTACAAGTCTATATAGAACAGGAGGAATAACATTAGTAGCAAAAGAACTAGCTAGATGTAGAATAGACTTTGTGGGAGTACAGGAGGTTAGGTTAGATGGGAAAGGCATAACCTTTTATCATCCAGTCTGCTGTCAAGAAATCTGAAAGTTAGAATTTATAAAACAGTTATATTACCGGTTGTTCTTTATGGTTGTGAAACTTGGACTCTCACTTTGAGAGAGGAACATAGGTTAAGGATGTTTGAGAATAAGGTGCTTAGGAAAATATTTGGGGCTAAGATGGATGAAGTTACAGGAGAATGGAGAAAGTTGCACAACGCAGAGCTGCACGCATTGTATTCTTCACCTGACATAATTAGGAACATTAAATCCAGACGTTTGAGATGGGCAGGGCATGTAGCACGTATGGGCGAATCCAGAAATGCATATAGAGTGTTAGTTGGGAGGCCGGAGGGAAAAAGACCTTTAGGGAGGCCGAGAGGTAAATGGGAAGATAATATTAAAATGGATTTGAGGGAGGTGGGATATGATGATAGAGACTGGATTAATCTTGCTCAGGATAGGGACCGATGGCGGGCTTATGTGAGGGAGGCAATGAACCTCCGGGTTCCTTAAAAGCCAGTAAGTAAGTAAACATGGTTGTTATAATATTTTCTAGAAAATTACAAAAAAAGAAAAGATAATTTGCTTGTATTAATGTTTTTAAATTTGGGATTAACTGACATTTGAGAGCCAATCCGTGGCCACACTCCCTCCTTCTGAAGCAGCCACCAATGCTGGATTTCATTTAGGTTCCCAAGCATTCCCCCTCGCGTGTCAATCTCGATATTCAGACGTTAATTTCACAGTTTCATTGCGCATGCGTTACGACTACTTTAATGCTATGGATGCAATAACTTCCTCAAATTGTTCATAATCCAGTTTACCGTTCTCAGGAGAAACATAGCGAGCTAAGACTCCATTACTGCAGCCATTACTAAGTATTTTCCGAAACGTTTACCGTAATGTGTTCTTGTAAGTGTTCTGCAGGTTCAGGGTTGTCCAACAAACTTCAGCTTAACAGCTCACGCATTTATCAGTTTTAATACTACTGCCATCATGGCCATTGCATCCTATCTGAAGAGCGAGATGTTTTGTGCATGAGTTCGTCTTGGAAGAAATTACAGAAGGCGGTGGCAATCCAACAATATGCGCTCCACTCCCGCGTCCTCCATGCCCCATGAGTCTTCATGGCGTTACCCTTTCTACCGCCTCAAGTATAATTAGTCTCTCTGGATTCAGAACCCGCGTCTTCAGTGAAAATGAACTTTGAATACAAACCTATTCGTCCAATAGCAATACTGTTGAAGTGTCTGTGAGTGTCATTGCAATGAGTGTTGTACGAAAAGCGCTTTCTTTGTCGGAAAAATTGGAAATCTTACGAAAATACGATGAAAAGAATACTCTTAATCAGAAACAACTCTCTGGTTCATTAGGAATCCCATCATCGGTTAAGGACGATAATAAAAAAATCGCGACTCAATCACTGCAGCTGCGATGTCTGGAGGATGTAAGCGCAGGAAAGTGAAGTGTGGTAAACATGAACACGCACACGGCAAACAACTATAATAGTAAAGTAGCAACGTTCAATTAGTAGGCTAGCGGTGTCAAAGAGGACGGAAGCTTTGTAGTTTCAATAATTTTAATTATGTCGCGCTGTCCATTGTCAAGTCTTTTGAAGGCCGCTCTAATACTCCACGCGTAGTGTATATATAAACCAGAATTGCAAATTTTAGAAGTGTGTCTTGTTCAATGTTATATTAATATATAGCAGCAACAAACAAGACGTGACAACGTCGCATTTTCATTTTATTATCGGTGTATGCAATAAAGACCTACAAATCTTAAAAGGAATGCGGCTGCCTAATGATTAAACGAGGCTACTATAATATGCGTTACAAGAGCGGTATGTTGAAGTTTTCATGTTCGAGGAAAAGTTTGAAAAGGCAAAACGTAGTTGAACTTTTTTAATTTCCGAGAATTGAAAGAAAACATACCGCTCGTGTATCGTACATTATTTTGTGCGAAGATCGTTTATTACATACCTGAAAGAGGAATTTCTAATTAGTTGCAATGAAATCTCCATCTTGGTTTCTGTTCAATGACTGCAAATTTGCAAAACAAACATATCTATCTTCAACATTGTTGCTTTAAAATGTTTTCTGTGTTTACTATACTCCAGCAGGCCGTGATATACGTCTGTCTTTTTTTTTCCCCCAGTGTATGATGAGTCTGGAATCTTGTTGATTTTTTCACGGCTTCCTTAATGTTACTTGCATCACGAATGCAGTACTTTAGTGGAGTTGTAGAGTTTACTTATTTTTTTCAAATATTTAAAAACAATAATTAACATTGCACTTTAGGTGAAATTGCAGTGGTAAGTTTCCAATTTATAATTATTACTATATTTAACGTCTCTAAAAATATGTTAAAAGCCTAAAGCAATAAAATCAATATGTCACTTAAGCGGTAAGAAGAGGGAAATTGTTATGTGTGTTAGGTTGGGAATACTGAATGTGGAATTTTAGACCTTCCGCGGATTGGTTTTGTGCGGAAACCAGCAAATACGGACGATCTCGCACAAACGACTTTTTTCGAAAATATTAAGTACAGTACATATTGTAAATTTCTTTGAAGTACAGTACAGTAATGGAGTAATAGCCTACTATATTACCTTTCATGAATCATGTATTTCAATAAAGAAAAATGCTAATAGATACTGTAAATAAGTCAAAATTAGCATACTCGCGGTCCCGGTTAATACGATGTTTACGCGCGGTCCCTTGAGCAGCGTTTTATCGGGGTTTTACTTATTAACCCATAAAATTGGAACCACTTAGGATATGAATGTGATTTTTATTTCTCTGTGTTCAGAAAACATTACACATTCATCATATATAGCCTACACGCAGGATCCCTACAACATACCAATTTTCCGAGCTCACTTGTTATTTGATTTCCAGACGAGCCTGCGTGCCCATATGTTGCAACGCAGCACTGCCGCTATTGGCTATCGCCGATAAGTGGATTCACCTGCAAACGGCAGGAGGTATGAGCTTACCATTGCTATGGAATTCATTCATTCATTCATTCATTCATTCATTCATTCATTCATTCATTCATTCATTCATTCATTCATTCATTCATTCTATTCTATAGATCTTACATGAGCAATGAAGCTTTAAGATGTGGAACAAGTCAAAATTTTACAATATTACAATTACAATTTAAGACACACAAGAATAGGATTGTATAAAACCTTAGCACAGCCAGTAAAGCTATGGTAGCGAAGGGTGGACTGTGAAGAATAAAGATGTCAGTAGAATAACAGCAAGTGAGATGAGGTTTATGAGAGCAACAGCTGGATATACTCGCTGGGATCATAAAAAAATGAGGACATGATGCAAGAACTTCAAATAGAACCCATTATGCAGTTCATCAGCAAATATCAACTTCAGTGGAAGGGTCATCTCGAACGAATGAATCGATGCAGAATTCCAAAAGCACTGTTTCATTACCATCCGTATGGCAGAAGATCTCTAGGCCGTCCAAAGAAGAGATGGACTGAAAATTCTACTTTGAGACCGTAACAGGCCACTTGGCCTAATAGTTGTTAGGAAGACGACGACGATAATTACAATTTTCACAAATTTTTACAGTTTTACTATTTAATAATTTTCTACAATTTTGTGCAATTTTTTACAATATTTTGGCGAGATGATGTGAGATGAGGTGAGGTCCGAGGATTCGCCAAAAGATTACCCGGCATTTGCCTTTTGGTTGGGGAAAACCTCGGAAAAACTCAACCAGGTAATCAAATCAAAGGGTTTGATGCCGAGGACTCGCCATAGACCATCCGGCTTCAGTCCCACGGCTGGGGAAAACCTCGGAAGAAACCATTCAATGAGATCAAAGGGGGATCGAACCCAAGCCCGAACGCAGCTCCGAATCAGCAGCCCAGCGAGTCTGCCGACTGAGCTACATCGATGGCTCTACTAAAAATATAAAAATTTATTTATTTATTTATTCATTCATTTATTCATTCATTTATTTATTCATTTATTCGTTTATTAATTAATTAATTTATTTATTTATTTATTCATTAATTTACTCATTCATTTATTTATTTATTCATTTATTTATTCATTTATTCATTCATTTATTAATTAATTAATTTATTTATTCATTTATTTATTTATTTATTTATTCATTCATTCATACATTCATTTATTTATTCTTTTATTTATTTATTTATTTATTTATTCATTCATTCATTTATTTATTTATTCATTCATTTATTCATTTATTCATTCATTTATTCATTTTTATTTTTTTATTCATTAATTTATTTATTTATTCATTCATTTATTCATTCATTTATTTATTCATTCATTTATTAATTTTTGATTTATTTATTCATTAATTTATTCATTTATTCATTCATTTATTTATTCATTTATTCATTCATTCATTCCTTTTATTCATTTACTTATTTATCCATTTATTCATTAATTTATTCATTTATGCATTCATTCATTAATTTATTCATTCATTTATTTATTTATTCATTTACTCATTCATTTATTCATTTATTTATTTATTCATTTACTCATTCATTTATTCATTTATTCATTCATTTATTCGTTCATTTATGCATTTATTTGATTATTCATTTATTTATTCATTCATTCATTTATTCATTCATTCATTTATTCATTTATTTATTTATTTATTTATTTATTTATTTATTTATTTATTTATTTATTTATGCATTTATTCATTCATTCCTTTATTCATTTACTTATTTATCCATTTATTCATTAATTTATTCATTTATGCATTCATTCATTAATTTATTCATTCATTTATTTATTTATTCATTTACTCATTCATTTATTCATTTATTTATTTATTCATTTATTCATTCATTTATTCGTTCATTTATGCATTTATTTGATTATTCATTTATTTATTCATTCATTTATTCATTCATTCATTTATTCATTCATTTATTTATTTATTTATTTATGCATTTATTCATTCATTCATTTATTTATTCATTTATTTATTCATTTATGCATTCATTCATTAATTTATTCATTCATTTATTTATTTATTCATTTACTCATTCATTTATTTATTCATTTACTCATTCATTTATTCATTCATTTATTTATTCATGTATTTATTCATTTATTCATTCATTTATTCGTTCATTTATGCATTTATTTGATTATTCATTTATTTATTCATTCATTCATTTATTCATTCATTCATTTATTTATTCATTTATTCATTCATTCATTTATTCATTTATTCATTCATTTATTCGTTCATTTATGCATTTATTTGATTATTCATTTATTTATTCATTCATTCATTTATTCATTCATTCATTTATTTATTCATTTATTCATTCATTCATTTATTCGTTCATTTATGCATTTATTTGATTATTCATTTATTTATTCATTCATTCATTTATTCATTCATTCATTTATTTATTCATTTATTCATTCATTCATTTATTCATTTATTCGTTCATTTATGCATTTATTTGATTATTCATTTATTTATTCATTCATTCATTTATTCATTCATTTATTTATTCATTTATTCATTCATTTATTCATTTATTTATTCATTTATTTATTCATTTATTTATTCATTTATTCATTCATTCATTCATTTATTCGTTCATTTATGCATTTATTTGATTATTCATTTATTTATTCATTCATTCATTCATTTATTTATTTATTTATTTATTTATTTATTCATTTATTCATTCATTCATTCATTTATTCGTTCATTTATGCATTTATTTGATTATTCATTTATTTATTCATTCATTCATTTATTTATTTATTTATTTATTCATTTATTCATTCATTCATTCATTTATTCGTTCATTTATGCATTTATTTGATTATTCATTTATTTATTCATTTATTCATTCATTCATTTATTTATTTATTTATTTATTCATTCATTTATTTATTTATTCATTTATTCATTCATTCATTCATTTATTCGTTCATTTATGCATTTATTTGATTATTCATTTATTTATTCATTTATTCATTCATTCATTTATTTATTTATTTATTTATTTATTTATTTATTTATTTATTTATTTATTTATTCATTCATTTATTTATTTATTCATTTATTCATTCATTCATTTATTTGAAGTCGAAACGGATTACTCGTAGACAACGACTTAAAGAAAACTTAACCAAACTGCAGAAACCTAAAACAAACAAAATAGCCCAACATAAACAAACGTAAACTAAATTAAACAAATCCAGTCCACCAGCCTACCTAATCCAGGCTAAGGTACCTCAGCACTGCCGGCCTGAAGTAACCTAAGCCAGCAGCGGCTTATAATGCGGACCACGGCTTGTAAACCGGAATGTTCTCATAGAATCTGTCCGCTAAAAATTCCGTTTGAACCCATCCGGTTTTGAAGTCTAGTCCCAGCGTGGAAAGCTGACGCTCCTTCTCCATGTTTGCTTGTTGCCTTATCGTTTGTAGGGGCCTCGGAGCTTCTTGATCCAAAGCGTTCAGTAATTTTCGAGTCTCTGGAAGGAAATTATAGGCATGGCGCGGAAGAGGAGGATGTGTATGCATAAGCAGAGACAAGCTGCAAGACGAACGAGCCGTGTGACTTAAGCTGCTTCACATTTTCTTGTGTTATCTCGCCTTCAGGATATCAGTGACATCTCTTTGTATCTTACGCTCTTTGCGTTATAACTTTTAAGCGATGTACGTCCTTGCAGGCGGGTTAAAATGAAGATTGCTGTGCTGCTCGAATGTCCAATAGCCAGCCACACAGTTGCTGAAAAATCGGTACAGATGCTTTTTAAGTTCACACAAAACAAAAATCCCGTTCAGCTCAAGAAGGGAAATCTTGTTCACGTTAAAGCGACTCAAACTGGCTTACTCTTTAATGGTTATTGTATTTCGTAGGGGGAAAGGGAACTGGTCACTCTACCCAATTATTTATTTATTTATTTATTTATTTGTTTGTTTGTTTATTTATTTATTTATTTGTTTGTCTGTTTGTTTGTTTGTTTATTCTTGTGTAGTTAAGGCCATCAGGCCTTCTCTTCCACAACACCAGGAATACAAATACAATAATACAAATAAACAGAAAAAAATACACTATATACAAAATAAAGCTACACAAGAAATAAAGAGAGAGAAAAAAAACACTATAAACAGAGTAAAGCCACACAAAAACACACAGGTTGGAGTCACACAAACTTTAAATGAGTGATTAAGTATCATAATTAATAATATCCTAACTAATTAACTAACATAGACAAGAAACTTTGAATTTTAATCTAGATTAAAAAAGAAAAAGAAAAAAAAACAAAAATCAATACTTCTAGCAATACCTAAAAGCATTAACTAAGACAAAATTTTCCAATTCAATTTTGAATTGTGATAAAGTCCGGCAGTCTCTGACGTCATTAGGTAACGAATTCCAGAGGTACTGTATAGGAAGATGAGTATAAAGACGTTCTATGATGAGGGATAGAAAGAAGTGCTCGATGTCGGTTTCGAAGAGTTGTAAGAAATTGAAAGCGCGATAACAGATAATTCGGAGTAGAAGTATGCATGATTCTAAACAGAAGAGACAGGGAATGTATTGTTCTTCGTTCCTTCAGACGCACCCATGAAAGTAACTGGAGGGAAGGCGTTATATAATCAAATTTACGAGTATTGCAGATGAATCGTATGCACACATTATGAACACGTTGTAGTCTCTCAGCTAAGAGTGAACTTACATTAGTTAGCAAGGAATCGCAATAATCAAAATGGGGCATTACAAGCGTCTGAATTATCTCCTGGCTTAGTTGTTTAATGAGTAATGGATGTCTTATTATTGTCACTTATAAGGTACAAACAACGAACAACGTATTTCGTGGTTAGGACAGATTAGAGCTTCAACTATTCTATGTCAAAATGTCCGTACACGTTACCAAGCAACGAAATGAAACAGCTGAAGACAAAGAGTGTTTTTTGTATTATGTAAAGCTAAAGCATAAGAAAGTCCATATGATTTGAAAAGTTGTCCACATTTCCCAATAACACTCTACTTACTTACTTACTTACTTATTGGCTTTTAAGGAACCCGGAGGTTCATTGCCGCCCTCACATAAGCCCGCCATTGGTCCCTATCCTGAGCAAGATTAATCCATTCTCTATCATCATATCCCACCTCCCACAAATCCATTTCAATATTATCTTCCCATCTACGTCTCGGCCTCCCTAAAGGTCTTTTTCCGGCTGGCCTCCCAACTAACACCCTATATACATTTCTGGATTCGCCCATACGTGCTACATGCCCTGCCCATCTCAAGCGTCTGGATTTAATGTTCCTAATTATGTCAGGTGAAGAATACAATGCGTGCAGCTCTGCGTTGTGTAACTTTCTCCATTCTCTTGTAACTTCATCCCCCTTAGCCCCAAATATTTTCCTAAGAACCTTATTCTGAAATACCCTTAATCTCTGTTCCTCTCTCAGAGTGAGAGTCCAAGCTTCACAACCATATAGAACAACCGGTAATATAACTGTGTTATAAATTCTAACTTTAAGATTTTTTGACAGCAGACTAGATGACAAAAGCTTCTCAACCGAATAATAACAGGCATTTCCCATATTTATTCTGCGTTTAATTTCCTCCTGAGTGTCATTTATATTTGTTATTGTTGCTCCAAGATATTTGAATTTTTAGGCTATTATTATTATTATTATTATTATTATTATTATTATTATTATTAAACACACTCAAAATAAGAGGGGGGGGGAATATTATAGAGATGAAATAAAATACGATATGATGAAGAGGGGGAAGAGAAGAAATCACGTAGAAATGAAAAACAAAGGAAAAAACAAAGGAATAAAGAAGATGGTAGTCCACTCCTGTGGAGTAACGGTTAGCACGTCTAGCCGCGAAACCAGGTGGCCCGGGTTCGATTCCCGGTTGGGACAAGTTACCTGGTTGAGGTTTTTTCCGGGGTTTTCCCTCAACCCAATATGAGCAAATGCTGGGTAACTTACGGTGTTGGACCCCGGACTCATTTCACCGGCATTATCACCTTCATCTCATTCAGACGCTAAATAACCAAAGCTGTTGATAAAGCGTCGTAAAATAACCTACTAAAATAAAAAAATAAAGAAGATGGTTGAAACGGTAGAAGACAGTGCAAAGAAGAATAGGAAAGAAGGGTCAGAAAGAAACTACTGTAATTCAGTTGTGAGGGGATATGGACTAAACAGCAAGACTGGAATTTCGCAGGAAACAGAATTTCTTCATTCAGCAGGTCCTGTGAGTAACTGCAGGGAATGCGCGATCCGCTGCTTGTTTGTTTCTCATCTGCAGTGTAAACAGAGTTACACGCATTCGATTCCTGGAACTGACGCGCCACTCATCTCCGTGGTTTAGTAACAGCTGACAGGTACCCACTTACGCCACTCTCGCCCCCACTAATTTTCGATATGTGTCTTAGCAATAAAAACGTACGTCAGTGGAATGGCTAGGTCGGCGGCATTGTGCACCTGGGACCGCTGTTCAAACACCGGCCGGGTCAGTTAGTGGAAACCGATATCACTGGTCCGTGCCCAAGTTTTGTAGCACCTCGTAATAGTAATAATAATAATAATAATAATAATAATAATAATAATAACAATAATAATAATAGTATTTGCGAAAATTAAATCAACCTACAAACAGTGAAACGCGGACAATGTATAAAATAGGAAAGTAATTTAAGATTTCGATGTATTGCTGCTGTAAGGTGACGTTTGCATGGAGTACACTGACACAAAAAACGTTTTCCTTACATTTTTATTGTACCTTGTTTTTTTACTATACCATGCAGCTTTGCTTAATCCTAAGTTTCAGTTGCCATGGTAATACAGTATTTTACACTGCATAGGTACAATCAGGACATAGTTAAAAATGCAAGGAAATAGTAATATGCGTTACAAGAGCGGTATGTTGAAGTTTTCATGTTCGAGGAAAAGTTTGAAAAAGCGAAACGTAGTTGAGCTTTTTTTTAATTTCCGAGAATTGAAAGAAAACATACCGCTCGTGTATCGTACATTACCTGAAAGACGAATTTCCAATTAGTTGCAATGAAATCTCCATCTTGGTTTCTGTTCAATGACGGCAAATTTGCAAAACAAAAATACCTATCTTCAACATTGTTGCTTTAAAATGTTTTCTGTGTTTACTATACTCCAACAGGCCGTGATATACGTCTGTTCCCCCCCCCCCCAGTCTATAAATGCGAACTTAAAACAAATGGTAAGGATATGTAATGATTTATTTTTCATTTTAATATTTTAACAATATTATTTATATAACACATTGCAGTAATAACATCAGCAAGTTTCATTTTTCACGGCTTCCTTAATGTTACTTGCGTCACGAATGCAGTAACTTTAGTGGAGTTGTAAAGTTTACTTAATTTTTGCAAATATTTAAAAACTATAATTAACAGTGCAATTTAGGTGAAATTGCAGTGGTAAGTTTCCAATTTATAATTATTACTATATTGAACGTCTCTAAAAATAATATGTTAAAACCTAAGGCAGTAAAATCAATATGTCACTTAAGCGGTAAGAAGAGGGAAATTGTTATGTGTGTTAGGTTGGGAATACTGAATGTGGAATTTTAGACTTACCGCGGATTGGTTTTGTGCGGAAACCAAGCAAATACGCACGATCTCGCACAAAAGTTTTTGATGTCACTTTAGTAGTAGTATTAGCAGTGACTAAAGTTTAAAATTATGGGCAACAATTTAGGTGGGGGGCTTACTGTTTTAAGTACTAAAAAACTGGCAAAATGCAATATTCTTTTTCTCAGCAATGAATAAATCTGTAACCTTGAAACATAATATGCTGAATATCCATCATTTCTCCAATTCAGATTTAGTATAACTATTACCTTTATGGGTAATTAGCAATTCAAAATAGCAGCTGCATTTTGAGCATTGAAATTCCACAAATATCAGTATTTCTGAGTGATTCTTTTTGTTATATTTATTCCTGAATGTCATACCAACAACATGATCTGGAATCTTTGAAATATCTTCACTACAATTTTTTAAATTTTAATTTTTAATTGGTTTAAATTTTAGTAGGTCAAAATAGTTTTTAAATAAACTGTAAGTGTTAAACTAATAGTTCTAGGTATGTTTGTTCACAAGTGTAAAATACAATTCCACTGCAATGTCTTGAAAACTATTTGAGTTATCAGGGAAACTGAAAAAAAAAAAAAAAAAAAAGTTAGGGAGCACGTTTTGTATTTGTAATAACCCGTAAGGGTAATAGTCACACTAAATCTGAAAATATTGTACAATTGCAAAAGCAGTGTAATTCAACATACAATATTTCTGTTGGCTGTAAGTTGTTCGAAGTAATGGAGTGGACGGAAGAAAATACATTAGAATAAAATTAATGCACTGATGGAAAGGCCTTGTTCGTGGGATGTGTCTGCAAAAGAATACAGGGGCAAAACTAAGAAGGAGAACTGGAATTATTATTTAATTGTTCTCGAGAATACACTAGAGAGTTTTTGCACTCTCGTCGTACGCTAAACGTTAATGCTATGTTGACGTCAGTAATGGTCGTATTTGGTGATGTATGTTAACGTTCGTAAAACTTCGGAAAGGATAATTATACGATATTACCCGCTCCTTTAACATCTATCATGTCGTAGGTCCTATGATAAGCAATCGTGCTGTAATTTTTTTAATCGAGATGAAATGGCTGCTCTTAAATTGTGTATTTCTTTGATGTAACAGGAAGTATTTTTGCAGCACTATATTAAAATCGTGTTCTGACATTCTCAGCAAGTTTTGAATCCAAATCGATACTATAATAATAATAATAATAATAATAATAATAATAATAATAATAATAATAATAATAATAATAATAATATTTATTTAATACTTTACACTTGAGCTACATTAGGCATTGCAGCCCGAAAGAGCAGAAGCTCGTGCTCGGGCGCAGTTCAGATCAGTTATACAAAATATATCACAAAATTACGAGAGTTCATTGAGCACAATCACATTAATAAATGGTAAAATACATACAGCATGTAATAACAGGGTCTATATACAAACAGAAAATACAAAAGTACATGAATATTAGAGTATCAATTTTTAATCAATTAGCTTAAACACTTAAATAATTAATCTGATTTGTTTCTTAAATCTATTTGTGTTAAGTGTACTTAGCTCAGGTAAGCTCTAATTAATGTTTTATATATTTTGGGTCCAAAACTTCTGCTGTGTTTTAATCCAGCAGTTGTGTGGCATTTGGGAATATTTAGAAAGAAACTGTAGTTTTGTCTCGTCTGGTATTCATGAGGATCAAATTTAAATTTATTGTGGTTTTTATGGAAGTAAATCAGCAATGTTTGTTTATAAATTTGTTCTAGATTTGATACGCCAAATTCCTGAAAAATTAATTTTGTTGGGTAATCAAAAGGTTTATATAGACAAATTTTGATAATTCTTTTTGGAGCAGATTTAAAGGACGGAGAGTCGATTTTGCCATTCCTCCCCAACCTAAAATACCATACTGAATTATTGATTGAAACAGAGCTAAGTACACAGTACGCAGAACATAAACAGGTAAATAAGAGCGTAGAATGGAATATGTGTGGATTGTTTTACGCAATCTGTTACACAGGAAGGAGATATGCTTGTCCCATTTTAAATGTTGGTCAATAATAATGCCTGAATATTTAACTTGTGGGGATATACTCAAAGCGTTACATGAGCAAGTAGGTAGGTTACAATCATGTATAGTTATACTTATATTATTATTTATTTCTAGTTGCTCAAGGCCATGTGATGTTAATGAAAATGGTATTAATTTTGTTTTAGAAACGTTCAAAGAAAGTAAGTGAGCATCCAGCCATTCTTTAATAATATTAATACCACTGTTAGAATTTTGATAAGTTTCATTCCAACTCGAACCACTAAATATAACCACAGTATCATCAGCATAAGAATACAGAGTACCAGAATATTTCTCAATGTCAATTTTAAGTAAATCGTTGATATATATTACTGTATCCAACTTTAAGCTCGTTTAGAATGTATCCTGCAATGTGTCTTTTACTAAGATATTGCCGCATCCACATTCTCATTTTCTTCCTTTTCAAGGCCTTGTAACAAGCAAAAGAGGCAAGTAAGATCATCATCTGAGTCCATTGTCCAAGGTTTGAAAATAAAACACTATCTATATTAAAATCTCATAGACTGTTTATGGTGGACTACGCAAAGAAAGTCAAGTTTAACATGTTTAACAGTGAGGACAAAGTGTTACATGAAATTAGCATTAACTTGTTGAATCAACACGTTGGGATGTTAACGGTAAACAATTTAACATTTAACATGTTGTTGTTAAACGTTTAATGGCGGAGACGAGCCTTAAGGTTAATATCTGGGATGTTCTTCAACATCGTCACTCGCTGTTGTATCGCTCATTCTGCCCTTATACAACCGTTCAGTAAGCAGATTGACTGTATATGCTAACTTTAAATGCGAATTTGTTGGTTTCTGTTTCCTTCTGTACCATACAAACTGGGTGTACAAGTGTTGGTGGCATTGTATTAGCATTGTAGCTCATGTCTTCTTGCCAACGAAACTTAGTTTTGAGTTAAAAGTTATGTTTTATTAACGACGCTCGCAACTACAGAGGTTATATCAGCGTCGCCGGATGTGCCGGAATTTTGTCCCGCAGGAATTCTTTTACATGCCAGTAAATCTACTGACATGAGCCTGTCGCATTTAAGCACACTTAAATGCCATCGACCTGGCCCGGGATCGAACCCGCAACCTTGGGCATAGAAGGCCAGCGCTATACCAACTTGCCAACCAGGTCGACAACTTAGTTTTGATCCCAGTGAAGTTCTGGGGGATAAATTTTGGAACAAGCAGCTATGGGCTGTCTTCACCAGGTGCTTACGTCATTCTCGTCCCAACACAATGTCACAATATTACGTAACGAACTCTGAATAAGCTCGTGTGGGCAGTGTTCTGTGGAAACCCGCCGCTGTGTTCGCCATACGTTTCTTCAAACCTCAAACTAGTTCTGATAAAGAGGGTAATTGCACTCGAACTACGTGTTTCAACGCGGTAATTCCTTGCTCAAAGACTTCCAAGTTCGTCGTCTGCTTTTTGTTTCCTTTATGGATTTGTCACGGCATTAGACTTGAACTGCCGCCGCCTGGACACGAACCGCTGGCCTGCGTCTGCACCGCAGCGTGTATCGGCGTCGGATCAATACTCGGCCTATAAGAGGGGCAGACCTCGAGCCGCGCGTCATGTATAAGTTCCAGGGGATTCTCCAGTGTCGGGATTTGGGATACAACATCCGTCAAACACAGCAGAGTGAGCCGTTTGTGGTGATATTAATTCTACTGCTGCTACTATCACTACTAATAGGCCCTACTACTACCACTGCTACTGCTACAATTGCTACTGCTAATACTACTGTCATAACTGCTAATACAACACTGTTATGTTATTACTGATACTGCTGCTGCAATTACTACTACTACCACTACTGTTACAACTACTGCTACTACAGAAATCTTGTTACATTGAAAGTAAAACTTGCAGAAGTTCAAGAAGTTGCATCCTTACAAAATACAGTAAGTTATACAGGGACATAATTTTATTTTTACTAACATTTTTAATATTAACCTGGCTATGGCTTTGGATTAACGTTTGATAACCGGAAACACCGTTTTCTACTACCTTCCAGACTGGAGTTCGATGATACTGGCGTAAAATACAAACAAATCACTTTACTAGGTATAGGGTTTAAATAAAGTAGTTCACCCATTTACGTAAACTAGGAAATATAGCAATTTTGAGTTTGATAATTTTCATTAGGTTTTTGTTTAATCAAAGTACAGTACAGTATTAACAGTGAGTGTTTTTACTCACGAACTGAGCTGTCCATGTGGACGTATTCATTATGCAGTGTATATTATACTGTCTACAGCACATTAGCGTACGATATAGAGAATAAAGTTAAATTGAAAAATAATCATAATATGGATATTGAAACACATTTTTGAAAATGGTGGCCGTTCATTTCGATACAGGCTTCAGTTCTAATGTGCATATTATCGCACTATAGGCTATTGCATCTAATTCCAATTACCAGTTTCGTCCTTCGTACTAGTAACTCATGTTGAAATAATTCTGTACCTACTCTATAAAAGAGTACCTTACGTACTGTAAATTCAATCTTCACTTCTGCCCGACCCGCACAGATAAAATTATTCAGACATGCTATCTACTGTCCGTCCAAGTGGTTATGTCGCAGGATCATAGAAAGGGAGGAAATCACGTGACAGCTAATTATTTAACGAGGCCCTTTTATTTTAAGTTATTTTAAATAGTTGTATAATATTACTAGTCTTTACAGAGGGGCGAGCAGAAGCAGGTGGGGGAAATCGGGATGCGACATAGGCAAACGGCCGACACTACCTGTGCGAAAATATGATTCAATATTGAAAGCTCTTTCGTCACTGGAAAATGCGAACATTTTTCTGGAACGTACTATACTCACTAACTCAGTACTGCTTACTATATGCGGCCTTGGTTCTGTGAGGAGGACAGTTGGAACTTCAGTAGTAGAGTGGGTGGGAGTGAAGTACATTCAAAAACTCAGGTACAATAAAAATTGAAGTAAAAATAAAATGATGTCCCTGTATATGTTGGTAGGAATTTATAAACTGGCCGAAACGTGTCGAGAAGCAAATATTGAATAACGTAACCGAATTTCATCTTAATAATAACTCAAAAGCACATCGCCAGGACTTTGGTTACTTTATTTCTACTAGTATAAATTACACATTAAATATGACAGTAGGTTTTCCTGTATCAGTGGTAAATCTTGGCGGTATTCAGATAGCAATAAAAATTAAAACCATGAAACTGTGTTGGAATTGATGTTCTAACGAATTCTACTAGTTAAGAATGACCCCACACATTTGTTCGTTTGCTGCCGCATGTACTTAATGCCAGTCTTAAAGGATGTAAGATTCCCATACCCTGTTAGGACAACAAGATGCGATTATTCCCATAGCCTAGTTAAAGCAGCTGAGATCATTTACTAGTACCGGTATCCAAAGATTATCGATTCTTTCTAAGGAAAGCTTTTCTTTTAATGGAAAAACTAAAGTGAATCATCTCAGAACGGAAACCGAGATATAAACCCAAGTAAACCATTTCGTTTGAATGAAGCAGCAGGTAGCGCTGTTACATACGGATAAACTGATTGGATCTGAGCAAGCAAATCTCGCTTCATAAGTCAAAACACTTCGGTCTGTAAGTTAAGCATACTGGCTTAGGAACTACTTAGCCGTGGGATCCTGTGTACGCTGTTAAGTTTCAAAGTACCTTGCCTTCACACCGCAGGCTATCTTTATATCTTAGCAAGAATGAGTTAGAACTTCTGTTATTAGATGCTGGGTTTAAAATCTGTCTTGCAATATGAAATACTGCTGACTGTGAAGTCTCCAGTGCAATATGAACTCTGTGACGAGATAGTCTGATAAGATTGATGTAAAATTGATGTTACCAAAGAAATAATAACTAGACTTCGTTGAATTGCCACACGCAGCATGCTATCAGGTTGCCGATGTACGGTAGTATAGAGGAGGTGAGCGACCGCCCGGTCTCGTAGTATAAGCAGTTCATGTTAAGAGATGTGACCGGTCCAAATAGATAGAGCAGCTACAGCTAATGTATACCTATGTAAGCACTTGTTTTTGCATTACTGTGGTTGGAATAGTCAAAGCTTAACATTTGTTCAGTGCAGACAAGAATTCAATCAAACATACTACAATGAGTGTGTTGCTGTTCCAAACAATTGCCCCTGGAATACCCTTACCCCCGCAGCCAGTCTTGACACGGTGGGGAACGTGGTTGGATGCTGTTAATTATTATGCAGAACATTACGGAAAAATAATGGAGGTAACTGATGCATTGGATATCACAGACAGTTCCGCTGTTGCAGCTGTAAAGTCATTACTTTCTGAGCAGATATTGGAAGATATTCTATTCATTGATTCTGATTTTAAAATCATGTCCAAAAGCATCACCCTGTTAGAATCGTCTAAACTACAACTCTCAGAAGCCCTTAATATAGTGTATAAAGTATCACAAACCGTTATCCAAAATAACAATTCACTAATTTCAGAAAAAGTGAAATGTAAGTTAAGAAACATTATTACTAAAAATTCTACCTATTCATAACTTCGTATTACAAATTATGTACTATCAGGTCACGACAAGACGTCTGAAGTTGGTGTACTAAAAAGTAGTGACTTTCCGTTCTTCAAATATGCACGTATTACATCGTGTGATGTTGAACGTACATTTTCCCAATACAAAAACTGTTTAAGTAACCATCGGAGGAGGTTCACTTTGCAGTCGCTCAAAATGTACGTAACTCTTTACTGCAATGAACATATTCAAGGATGATGTGAGTATATTACATTAAATTTAAGAGTTAATATATCTCACTACAAAATAATTGTGTGTTTATATGTTTAGACATTTCCTACTTCATTGATCATTCATTATATTTCTTGAATGCAGGATACAGGTTTTATTGTAGCCGCAGTATACTGCTCAGTGTTTACATCAGAGGCATACTCATCCTTTGCACGCCCCCTTCTCAAACAGTCTATACCGCGTGCGCAGTAAACCTTACGATTCTCGTGGCAATTCCACGAAGTCTAATAATAATAATAATAATAATAATAATAATAATAATAATAATAATAAGTTTAATGCTAGGAAAATATACAGGAAATTGTAAATATAAAAAAACTCTTCCACTCCCCTGAAAGAGAGTGGTATCGTCCTTAGGTCCGGATTCATTACTTACTTACTTACTTACTAACTAACTTACTTACTTACTTACTTACTGGCTTTTAAGGAACCCGGAGGTTCATTGCCGCCCTCACATAAGCCCGCCATTGGTCCCTATCCTGAGCAAGATTAATCCATTCTCTATCATCATATCCCACCTCCCTCAAATCCATTTTAATATTATCCTCCTATCTACGTCTCGGCCTCCCCAAAGGTATTTTTCCCTCCGGCCTCCCAACTAACACTCTATATACATTTCTGGATTCGCCCATAAGTGCTACATGCCCTGCCCATCTCAAACGTCTGGATTTAATGTTCCTAATTATGTCTGGTGACGTCCGGATTCATTACGTAAAAAAATTACATTTACTGTTACGCTTTTACTACGTCATACTACTTTTAACAAATAACACGTTACGTAACGACGTGTTTCGACCAATCATGGCTGCTTATCCCACTGTTTTTATCAACTCCCTAGCATTTGTTTCTTTTTATCATCTCTGCAGCATTTGTTTCTTTGTTTGCCAACATTGTACTTTCAATAATTGTACCTTTAAAATGATTCATACTTATTTCGTCATCCTTAATTAAAACTTTTTTATCATTTATCTTGTTTATGATATTTAGGTTATGTTATAGCTTCTGCTGTATCAGATTATGGATAGTCACGTATCAGAGATTGTTTAATATATATTGATAATTGAAGTGGAATGCAACTGTTTTAATAAAAATGAAACTGAATCAACAAAGTCTTCTTGACTAGTGATCGTCCATAGGGTTCAATGAAGATTGTATAGTTGGCAAAACTGGTAACAAGAGAACAACTCATTATAACACACTACTGCCATCTAGCGGAATATTTGTAATGATGAGATGGTGCAATGATACATTTTCAAGATAGTTTAGTAATTCAATTAAATTTTATTGTATTAGAGTACTTTATTTCTTCTAATCTTTATGTACTTTCTTATAATTGTATAATAGTCAATTAAATTTCACTCGAGTTTTGATTTTCTCTAGATGAATCAAAACCTCTAGTGAGATTACTGTAGATAAATTACAACAAATAGCAGCTTAAAAATTAATATTCATTAATAACAAAGTGATTGCATATGTTCTTAAATTTAAAATTGTTTGAGTTAAGTAGATGAGGATATTTCTTTATTAATTTGTTTTCAACTTTGGGCATAATATTACTAGCCTGCTATGGTTGAAGTTAATGTTAGTTAAACACTTGGGTTCAAAAAAAATGTATTGTATCCATGCCTTTGGTTTTGTGTTTGTGAGTGTATGATTTCCATTATTTAATTTAATAATACATTGACGTAAATTTTATATACAGTATTTTGAAACTTTAAATTCTTTAAACAACTTTTCGGTAGGATAATCTATAGGTTTATGTAGACAAAGTTTATTTAGTCTTCCCTGCAATAAATCTAGTGGATTAAGGTTAGTTTTATACGTACTACCACATCCTAATATTATTTCATATTGGTCTACAAACTAAAATAAGTCACGGTAAACTGTACTTAGTACGTCTATTGGTAAGTAATATCGCAACTTATCAAAATAATGTATAATTTTACGTAATTTCTTACAAGGTAGATATTCGTCCCATTTCAGATGTTTGTCAATTATGGTCCCTAAGGGCCGTATTCATAGACATTTTTACCGTGGATTATCAGCGTTTTTCATATTCATAAACCAGTGTTAGCTATAGGATATGATTTGAATTTTGTACAAGTAACCAGTGGATAGCCGGGGCTAGCTTAGTACGCTCGTAGCGCGTGCTGCGAAATGTCTATGAATAGCACCCTAAAATTTTAACCTCCAAAGATTTATTTATAATTGGACTATTACAACTAATTGCGGAATAGCTCAATTGTACAGTTTAATGTATAGGAGAGAATTAAGCAATTTACTGGTTAATGAGAAAGGAATAACTATAGTGATAAGATGAAGAATATTCGAATCATGCCATGTTTTTATTGATTTACTGGTTAATGAGAAAGGAATAACTATAGTGATAAGATGAAGAATATTCGAATCATGCAATGTTTTTATTGATTTACAGGTTAATGAGAAAGGAATAACTATAGTGATAAGATGAAGAATTTTCGAATCATGCCATGTTTTTATTTATTTACAGGTTAATGAGAAAGGAATAACTATAGTGATAAGATGAAGAATTTTCGAATCATGCCATGTTTTTATTGATTTACTGGTTAATGAGAAAGGAATAACTATAGTGATAAGATGAAGAATATTCGAATCATGCCATGTTTTTATTGATTTACTGGTTAATGAGAAAGGAATAACTATAGTGATAAGATGAAGAATATTCGAATCATGCCATGTTTTTATTGCTTTACTGGTTAATGAGAAAGGAATAACTATAGTGATAAGATGAAGAATATTCGAATCATGCCATGTGTTTATTGATTTACTGGTTAATGAGAAAGGAATAACTATAGTGATAAGATGAAGAATATTCGAATCATGCAATGTTTTTATTGATTTACAGGTTAATGAGAAAGGAATAACTATAGTGATAAGATGAAGAATATTCGAATCACGCCATGTTTTTATTGATTTACAGGTTAATGAGAAAGGAATAACTATAGTGATAAGATGAAGAATATTCGAATCATGCCATGTGTTTATTGATTTACTGGTTAATGAGAAAGGAATAACTATAGTGATAAGATGAAGAATATTCGAATCATGCAATGTTTTTATTGATTTACAGGTTAATGAGAAAGGAATAACTATAGTGATAAGATGAAGAATTTTCGAATCATGCCATGTTTTTATTTATTTACAGGTTAATGAGAAAGGAATAACTATAGTGATAAGATGAAGAATTTTCGAATCATGCCATGTTTTTATTGATTTACTGGTTAATGAGAAAGGAATAACTATAGTGATAAGATGAAGAATATTCGAATCATGCCATGTTTTTATTGATTTACTGGTTAATGAGAAAGGAATAACTATAGTGATAAGATGAAGAATATTCGAATCACGCCATGTTTTTATTGATTTACAGGTTAATGAGAAAGGAATAACTATAGTGATAAGATTAAGAATATTCGAATCACGCCATGTTTTTATTGATTTACAGGTTAATGAGAAAGGAATAACTATAGTGATAAGATGAAGAATTTTCGAAACATGCCATGTTTTTATCGATTTACTGGTTAATGAGAAAGGAATAACTATAGTTATAAGATGAAGAATATTCGAATCATGCCATGTTTTTATTGATTTACTGGTTAATGAGAAAGGAATAACTATAGTGATAAGATGAAGAATATTCGAATCACGCCATGTTTTTATTGATTTACAGGTTAATGAGAAAGGAATAACTATAGTGATAAGATGAAGAATATTCGAATCACGCCATGTTTTTATTGATTTACTGGTTAATGAGAAAGGAATAACTATAGTGATAAGATGAAGAATATTCGAATCACGCCATGTTTTTATTGATTTACTGGTTAATGAGAAAGGAATAACTATAGTGATAAGATGAAGAATATTCGAATCACGCCATGTTTTTATTAATGTTGAACCTTTGTTTGCGTTAAAATAAGTGTTGTGCCTCCCCACACTAATACTGTATCATCTGCGTCGACTTCATTTTACAAGCAATGCGATCCTCTTATGATCGTGTAGTCAAAACGTGCCCGAAAGTTTTTTTTTTTTTTTTTTTTTTATTTTTTTCCCCCGAGAAGTCGTTTCTTTCCCAACAGTTCCTTTTCCCCAGTCAGTCAGAATTTGAATATGCAAATGCAGTTTGGATTTCCATCACAACAACTGACTTTGAAAGCAAACAATGCAGAATCGCGTCCCTGTTGCTCCTGCGTCACTTCAATAACAGTTAAAGAAACGTAACTTGTTAAAGTGTTACGCATTCCGTTCCCGACGACGGCAATGTCTGGCCGCTCTTTGCCTCTATACATGTTGTGCGTAAGTCATGACAGGTAGTAATATTTGCCTGCACCACAATTTTTAAATCTTTTTGCCGGTCCAGATGTCTTGTCTAGTAAAAACTGTGTTCTATTTATCTGAAGCTACAAGACGTCAAAACTAACTAATGATTCTTAACACAGAAGGACGGAATCACAGTCTACTATATACAGTCGCGAAGCTCAATATGTAGTAAAAATGCAAACATGGGTAGTTGCCCACCACTAAGATCGCTACTATCGCCTCATCATCATAGATCTCTCCTAGCAGGTGACAAAATATGTTACACTTTCGTTGTCGTGTTCTTTTGGAAAAATTAACACCTTCCTTCCATTATTGAAATATTAAATGGATAAAGTTCATTTATTATTTTAATGAAGCATAGGCCTATTAAATTCCACCATAAACTCGAAGATACCTGCAAGAAATAGGTTAATATTATTTTTGTTTGTGCAAAACGAACTGAAATTTACTATAATCGCTTCAATCATTCAAGATTATAGCGATAATGAACTATGAAACCAATAAATATTAATTTGCATTTCCCTTTACAACAATAATATAATAACAATAATAATGGCAATATGAATTAATGGGAGTAACTTACGTGTACCGGTACTTGTAGTGTAGGCTTACGTAGTTAACAAAGTGGGATGAGGTTAAGCAATACTAATCACACCAGAATTGGAAATAGAACGTGATCAATACATTTCATTGTAACAGACTTACTTTTTCTACGTCTCTAGTAAAGTAACAAATAAAAATAACAACAAAATTAAGCTATAATTAAAAACATATCCTTTGAAAAAAAAAGTAGGCCTAAGTTGTCTGAAAGTGTACAGTTATTCAAGGAATCAGCTGATACAGACGTAGAATTAGTGCAAAGCTTTTGTCTCTCAGCTGCAGGTAATAACAGAACAGGTTTATTTGAAACATCAAATAAAGTTGGAACTGCATTCCAGATTAATTTATTTTTGTTTTCATTCATAAATTGTGTGTTTTCGAAATGAAGAGAGCAAAACTTTACATTATTATAAAGATATGCTTCATTCTTTGTCATTAGATCTTCCCTCCTGCTGTTTATTAACCACTAGAAGTAAAATAAGAAATAGATGTTAGGATTTTTCTTCACGAGCATCAATGTGAAATACGCAACGAGCTAGCACTCGATGGAAATACGACTCAGTCCACTCTAAATACAAAGTCGACCGTGGACAGTCTATTGTTTCTAGTTGCTAACCGCTTGGAGCGCTTTATCGCGAAATTTGAAAAAAAATCACCTCAAGCTTCGCGACTGTATATAGTAGACTGTGACGGAATTCTGCGATCGGAGAGGTAGAAGTAATGGCCAGACTCCTGGAATATTATCATGTAAACTCCTAGGAATTGTGATAATGCGGTTTATCCAGTAAACTCCTACACATGTCTGTATACTAATAATAAAACTGTAATAGTTATTCATGATATGACTATCATAATGTTTCATATTGGTAAGTTGTCAATCGAGCCTGCAGACCGAGTTTCATAACCAGTCCAGTATTGTGATATGAAGTTACGATAAGCGTTTCGTACAACGTTTTATCCACTTTGATAAAAAAATTAAAAACAGAAGAACAGCAGCACAAGGAGAAACAAACAAACATTCGCAGTTTCATTTTGCAGCAGAGGTCTGCATCGGACGTTTTCGCTCGAGCGCCAAGTAGTTCATAGCATAATCCGATAGGTAGCGCACATGCATGATGGGTAAAATTGACATGAGCGATAAATCCTCGAACGGTATAAGCCGAGCGTTAGACATTCGTTCTTGTTGCAGTGATGAACTGTGTAGTAACATCATAGATGTTTATCATTTCAAAACTAACCTCTCCATAGTAGAACTACAAAACTTGCTTTAAAATGTAATATAAATGTTGTAGGTAAATCTTCCCCCCCCCCCCACACAGGAGTGATTTTGTTTTTGTCGCAGTATATAGGCGGAACACTATGTATGGACCTGTCATAATATATATGTGGTAAATCAAATATTGAATAATTATTAATTAGCAATAATAACTGTATATCGAAGTTTTTCATACTATTTTATTTATAACTTCATGTTCCTGTTTTGGTACGTTCCATTAAGCGCTTGTCATAAACGCAGAAAATAAAGCCTTATTTTTACCGTGTGAGCAAAACATATGTGTATCTTATCTGTCGCCTTCCATACAAGATAAGACATGTCGGTGAGATGACCTTGTACTATGCTTCTATTTATTACGAGCGTATCACGACCGATCGTATCTCACTCGAGGGTGCAACACTCGACCGAGTTCAAACGAGCGATTTAACTCCAATGCAGCACTCTGTTTTGCAGTTTATTTTGTGCTTTTTAATTTATTTGGGATAATGTGTTCCTGGTCTGAAACTATTGCTGCTACATTCCATGGACCATGGCTCTTTAATTCAATTACTTTTTGTCAGAACTTTGATGTTGTAAGGTGCATCCAGAGATAATAAGATTAATGTCTCCAGTTTTCCCACACTCACACAAGGGAGAGTTTTGTAACCCAATTTTGTTTCTAAATTTCGGAGTTAGTGCTGCATTTAATTTTAGTTTACTAGTGATTTTCCTGACGAGTTGCAGGGTATTTCATATCCCAAGCAGGTTTGTGGTTAGGGTTCTTTTGAAAAATTCTTCTTATATTGCAAGGATGAGACGATATTAGCTCCCAATCATGGTAGAAGAGCTCGACCTTGATCACGAGCGCATAGCGCATCCACTACATAGCGTCGTAACGTAGATAACAAGGATGTACAGCTGTCAAAAAAAAAAAAGTGGCTGCACTCGTGAACAGCCAATATTTTCAAAGTCCACTTCGGGTCGCGGCGATGTTACACGATGCATGTGCTTGTACAAGCAGTTCCGGAACTATGGAAGTGTTCCATATCTGCGCCTCGTAGATCAGCGGTAGAGTGCTTGTTTAATGATTCAAAGGTTGTGGGTTCGGGCCTTCTTCAAATTTTCATTTTATTTTTTTAATCGTTCTTTAGCGATGTAAATGATATTCAAATTATCATTTATATTCAGTTATCGTTCTTTATGAATATCACGTTATTTATATTTTGTTATCGTTCTTTAGAGATATGAATAAAATTCAAGTCATCATTTGTATTCTGTTATCGTTTTATAACGATATTAATAATAATTATTATTATTGTATCTCTAATGGGGTTAGCCCTATTTTACATATGTATGTTAGGGCTATAGTTGTATACACAAAAAAGATAGACATAAAGAGAAATGGAAAAGAAAATGAAATTAGCGTACGCGATTTAAACAAAACATAAACAATCCGTAAATTAGGCATTGCGATTGCAAAACAAATATCAGTTATCAATTTGAAACATACAAAAACATTAACAACACACATACGTAACACTTCTATAACACAAATATGCAGCTTTCCGTACCATACATCACAAATTAATACACAATAGTCACACAAACACAATCAAACTATAATTACGACATTGCGACGACATCAAGCATCCCATAACTGACTCACATACATAACAAATCAAGCATCCGTTGCAACATATACACTTCAACATAGTAACCACACTTTTAAAAGTTACAAATTTGGCTCCAAGAAGAATAAATAGGACACTGTTACTAATTACTATTCTTCTACAATTTCTTAAATATATCTGTAATAAATCTGTGAAATTCCGATATGAATAATATTCACGTTTTTATATTGTTATCGTTCTTTAGCGATATAGATAATATTCAAGTTATCATTTATATTGTTTTCCTTCATTAGCATTATAAAATAATATTCAAGTTATTTATATTGTTATTGTTCTTTCGCTATATAAATAATCTGTATTTTATTTAAGTAATTATTATAACACAAATAACAATTTTCTTTGTAAAATAGGTTATTTTATTTAGATAATTAAATACGTATTATATAATATCTTATATTAATTAAACAAATCGACATTTATCATTTATATTCTGTTATCCTTCTTTAGTGATACTGTATAAATAATATTCAAGTTATTTATATTGTAATCGTTCTTTAGCGATATAAATAACATAAATTTAATATTAGGTTTCGAAAAATCCAGTTGCATAATACTGCTATTAGCTTTCTTTTTGTATTATTACATTATACTATCTTGAACCACAATAAAATGAAAAGGAGTAACGAGGAATTGAACCTGAGACGTTGAAATCTAAATTCCGACGTTCGTCCGCTGAGCTACGAGGGCAAAAGTGTTGAAACATTTTCGGAAAAATTGGCCCAATCACACTCTAAGATTTTCTGATGATTCGTAGAAGCTAGTCCAGGATGCGGGGGCAAAGGCTAATTGAGATTTCCCGGTCACTGATCGGGTCAAACATCCTGATAGAATTAATATTTAACCCTTGCCGTGACTTTCGGTGAAGTCCGGAGGGCCCAATTAGTTAAATTCACTCTCCTCATCTCCACGCTTGGGCCCCCTGGAATTTAATAAGATGCGAAAGAGATAGTGGTGTGCGGAAAGCAACGGGATGTTACCGCATTTAGGCCTATCCTTCCCAAGAAAAACTGCAAACATGAACAAAGGAAGCTTTTAATAGAAGAAGAAGGATCTTCTGCGGATCTCTGGAAAAAGAACTAAAGAAGAGACTAGTGAAGTGCTTTGTGTGGAGTGTGGCATTGTATGGGAAGGAACATGGACATTACGGCGAAATGAAGAGAAACGAATTGAAGCATTTCAAATGTGGATGTGGAGAAGAACGATGTGTGTGTGAAGTGGACAGACAGAATAAGAAATGAAATTGTGTTTGAAAAAGCGAGTGAAGAAAGAATGATGCTGAAACTGATTTGAAAGAGAAAAAGAATTGGTTGGGTCTCTGGTTGAAAAGAATAATAGACGAAATTAGGATATGTGGATCATATGCGGAGACTAAGAGGAAGGCAGAAAATAGGAAAGATTGAAGATTGCTGGGTTTGCAATGAAAGACCTGCCCATGGACAGAACACTTATGTATGTATGTTCGGAATGCCTGGAATATCGTGTCTAAGAACAGTCGCTATTTGCAAAGACTAGTCAATTCCATGCCCACTCGACTGCAAGATGATCGAGATAAGAGGAAGATAGACTAAATATTGAATTGTGGCTTTTTGTTTTGTTTTTTGAACGCTTAATTGTTTGAATGTTTTAAGGCGGACGCCAGTAAATTTGTTATGTTTATGTCACGAAAGATATTTTATTGAGAATAAAATCTTTTTTATTTCCATTTGCAGCCACAATATCATAATGATAAAGTCATGGCATAATATATTAATGAACCTGATGTTAATTACTAAAATAATCGTAAAAGAGAAAGGAGCCATTATGTATAGTTTGTCTCTCTCAAAATCAGAACAAAAAAGAACATAAAAAGCACGAGGTTGTAGCCGAACGCAGGACCTCATGAATAAGAGGCCTGAACGCTACCATTACGCTATCGAATAACACATAGTATATTTCAATTATAACTGTAGACATCAGGCAACGTGGTCCAACAACATGTAACATCGCCTGTCTCCGAATTGTAGCGAAGATAACCGAAGGGAACTTTGTTTTAGGAGAGCGGCCACTTTTTCTTTTGACAGCTGTACATGCACATGCAGCGAATAAAGGCAGCAATTATTACAATAGCTTGCGTTACTAAATTTCTAGCTATGTAATAGGGCTAATTATTCAGTTATTTAATATACATGTACATATATAAACAAATCGCAAAGGGAAGGGTTTTTAGGAACAAAATAGAAATAGGAAAAGTTAATTGTATGTAAACCATTTTATTGTTAAAAGCAATTATTTATTATGTAAATACTTCACTTCATTGGTTAGGAGAAACTAATAGGGTCTACCTGCTCGACGTGTGTGATCTCCAAGTACTTTTGAGTATTTGTTGAAAAATAATGACAGTATTGATTGAAATAGAGTATATTGATTGTGTGATTGTGCAAATGTAGTCCTTACTCTCCAGTCGTGATTATGTAATGAGTTTTCTTAGAGTGATTTGTGAGATGCACGTAACACAAAAAAAAAAAAAAAATTGATTAAATTAAGATATTGTGACAACGACGTGAGATTCGAACTCACGACCAGCGTCCCGCAAGAGAGAAGATCGCGCGGAGCACTTTGCGATGGCGCGCGGCGGAGAGGGGAAAGGGCCAACGCGGCGAGAGAGTGGAGAGAGAGTGCGCGCGCATCTGGTGCTGGTAGAGAGGAGAGGGCTCTGGATTTTCTGGAGTGCCATCTCTAGAGACGCGTGGAACTTTCGAGGCTACGTCGCTGTGGTTATAAATTACGGTCGCGAAGGAACGACAGCAGTTTCAGAGTTTTCAGTTGATTAGTCAGCCAGCCAGTGAGAAAGCCAGAGCAAGCGAGCCAGTCTTGTGAACGGGAGTTCGACTCGAGTGTGCGTCCGCAACTGTATCAGCATCAGAAGGCCTGAGTTCGAGTGCAGTGGACCGCAGTTGGAGGGACCTGAGTTCGAGTGCAGTGGACCGCAGTTGGAGGGACCAGAGTTCGAGTACAGTGAACTGTCTCTGAAGGTCTGTGGTTCGAGATACTGTGAACTCGAGTGACTGAGATAGAAGAACTGTGAACTGAGAACTGGTAGTTCTGATTTGTAAATAGTGCTTTGTAAATATTAGTTAAGATTAACAGTTCATTGTTGTGCGTAATAGTCCAAGTAAATTTTCATTGTCGTCGGTGGAGTGCTATAACGAATACTGTGTTGAGTGAAGATCCAATTGTTGACGAGAGCGTTTAAGGTGAATTGTAGAAAGGAATTATTGTTGTGACGAATAAATTCCATTGTTGTTACTAATAAAATTCACATTGGTGTCAGAATCGGGACATTATCGACAATGGAGAACCTACAGCAGATCCTGCAAGCCATCGCAGAAATGAAACACGACATGAACAAGCACATCAGTGAGTTGAAGAACGACATAAGTGAAGTGAAAACGGAGATGAAAAGTGACATAAGCGGAGTGAAAGATGACGTCACTACGCAAATTGAAAGCGTTTCAGCCCACGTAGATGGAATTGTCGCCATCGTGAAAGACGAACTCAAAGCCGATCTTGACAACCTAAACAAGAATTTTACAACTATAAACGAGACAGTAACCGAATTGAGACAAGAGGTAGACCATTTCGACGGCAAAATCCGCGATCTCGAGCGTCGTCAAGAGCGGACGAGCGAGTTGCTGGACAAGACGAGTGAGGTGATGGACAAACACGCCGAGGAAAACAAGCACATACTCACGTTGATGGACCGACATGCTGAAGAAAACAAGCACATCCTCGCGTTGGTGGATCGCCAGGCTAGAGAACAGAAACAGATAGTTGCCGAGGAGGTTCGACGTGCCATGCAAGAAGCGGCCACAGAGTTGAGGGCTCCATATAGTGGCCCTGCGGAACCATCGCCTTCAGCCAGACATTACAACGTCAAGACACCGAAGTTCGACGGTACGACGTCTTGGGCGATATTCCGTCGCCAGTTCGAGGCCATCGCAGAGCACAATGGGTGGACGCCAGCAGAGAAAACTACTCAGCTGCTGGCCGCGCTTCAGGGACAGGCGTCGGAGATTCTTCACAGCGTTCCAGAAGATGGGACAACCGCTGAGATAATGGCGGCCTTGGAGGGACGTTATGGTGACCATCAACTTGCTGCAGCATTCAGGACCCAACTGAAAACGAGGGTCCAACAGTCAGGCGAGTCCCTGCAAGAATTCGCGATGGCGGTGGAACAACTTGCCCATAAGGCCCTCAGGGGCCTGCCTACTGACTTCATCGCTGGAGAGGCGGCCTACACCTTCGGCAGCGGAGTTCGAGACCCGGAAATAAGACAACAGCTACTCTTAGCAGAGCATCGCACCACCAACGCAGCTCTGGCAGCGGCCCTCAGGATGGAAGCAGCAAAGTTGACGGCGAATGTCTCGGCCTCGCACCGGATTAGGAGCGTCGCGGCGGCCGACGTCGAGGAGCGTCAACCGAAGTCACCCGAGCGCCGAAGACGAGGAGTGCCCACCTGCTGGTCCTGCGGCAGACCGGGACATCTGAGAAGGGACTGTGACCGATCTGGCCACAAGCAGGAGAGAGTTGGCCGACGTCGAGGAGCGCCAACAGTCAACGGAGCGGCGGAGACGACGGGCGCCCACCTGCTGGTCCTGCGGGAGACCGGGACACCTAAGGAGGGACTGCGACCGCTCTGGCCACCGGCCGGAGAGAGAGGTGGCTGACACCGAAAGAAACCAACAGCCGCCTGAGCAACGGAGACGACGGGTGCCCACCTGCTGGTCCTGCGGTGAACCTGGGCACCTGCGGAGGAGTTGCGACCGACCTGGCAACAGTCAGGAGAGAGGGGGCCGATGCTGAGGAGCACGTCGGCGCCATCATCTCCGTCCCCTCGGCTCGTCCTGAAACCGGTCGACAGAAGGTGCGACGATGGGCTGATTGCTCAAGGACGGATAAGAGGCTGTCCATGCAGAGTACTGGTGGACACCGGGGCGATGCTCACTATCGCCAGACCAGACGTCGTGCGTGGCCTACCTGGGAGGACGCCGCTGCGCCAATACGAGCTACGGACTGCTTCAGGCGAGAGCTTGCCCATACAGAGAGAGTCTTCCTGGATCTGACCTTGGGGAAGAGGAAACTGGAGATGTGGGTGTTCGTCGCCAACATCACCGAGGACGTCGTCCTGGGACTCGACGCCATGCGGTTACTCGATGCGACGGTGGACGTCCGGCGCCGTATACTCCGTCTTGGTCGGGATGAAGTGTTCCTGATGGACGCCGAAGACAACCCGTGGCCGGCGAGCTCTCCTTGGAGGGCCAAGTGGAAAAGCAAGACGGCGCCCACGCAGTACGAGTATCGCTGCCCAGCCAAGCCAAGGATGGGGTGGCGCCACCATAAGGAGGAGCAGCCGGAGGACCCCAAACGTTGGACCGACTAGCAGCCTACCAAGGGACTGCCCGAGACGAGCAGTCCTAAGGAGGAGCAATGTGACAACGACGTGAGATTCGAACTCACGACCAGCGTCCCGCAAGAGAGAAGATCGCGCGGAGCACTTTGCGATGGCGCGCGGCGGAGAGGGAAAGGGCCAACGCGGCGAGAGAGTGGAGAGAGAGTGCGCGCGCATCTGGTGCTGGTAGAGAGGAGAGGGCTCTGGATTTTCTGGAGTGCCATCTCTAGAGACGCGTGGAACTTTCGAGGCTACGTCGCTGTGGTTATAAATTACGGTCGCGAAGGAACGACAGCAGTTTCAGAGTTTTCAGTTGATTAGTCAGCCAGCCAGTGAGAAAGCCAGAGCAAGCGAGCCAGTCTTGTGTACGGGAGTTCGACTCGAGTGTGCGTCCGCAACTGTATCAGCATCAGAAGGCCTGAGTTCGAGTGCAGTGGACCGCAGTTGGAGGGACCTGAGTTCGAGTGCAGTGGACCGCAGTTGGAGGGACCAGAGTTCGAGTACAGTGAACTGTCTCTGAAGGTCTGTGGTTCGAGATACTGTGAACTCGAGTGACTGAGATAGAAGAACTGTGAACTGAGAACTGGTAGTTCTGATTTGTAAATAGTGCTTTGTAAATATTAGTTAAGATTAACAGTTCATTGTTGTGCGTAATAGTCCAAGTAAATTTTCATTGTCGTCGGTGGAGTGCTATAACGAATACTGTGTTGAGTGAAGATCAATTGTTGACGAGAGCGTTTAAGGTGAATTGTAGAAAGGAATTATTGTTGTGACGAATAAATTCCATTGTTGTTACTAATAAAATTTACAATATTGAGAGCCATCGTAATTTTTGGGGTCAATCATTTAAGGGGATATGTATGATTTTAAAACTTCCACAATTTTCGGCCAAAATTTGTGAAATTTAAACTAAGAAACAGATCTATAATAATATCATCTGTACAAAATTTCGTGCAATTAGGACTAATAATTTTGAAATTATATTTTTAAGTATATTTTATATTGACGTTACTAAAAAAGCTCCTTGCATCAAAGTTTTCTAAATGTTTAGTTCATATTTGCTCAAAATCTTGAAAATAGTTGTTGGAATAAAAGTGAATTAGCTTTTTGAGCTTAGTAATAGTATAAGTTAAAGTGTAATCAAAGATAAAATATTATTTCTAAATTAAAGACACACGTACTCTAATAAAAGTAAATATCCAGAAACAAGCAACAAATAAAATATCAACAAAACATTTAAAATTAAAAAATAAAAGGAATCTAGATACAATCTACTGACCCAAATGTAAATTAATTTACCTTCGATGTCAATTCCGAAATCAATTTATTTGTCTCTTCCCCTGAATAATGCCTGTATTTTTTTTTTCATGTTGCGTCTCATAATGCTGTTTTATGTTGCTTTCATTGCAAATGATATTTTTTTACACAACAAACACTGGACTTCATCACCATGTTCGCAGCATAAATATTGTATCTTCCACTCTTCCTTGAAAGCTTTAAGCGCTTCCATTCCGTCATGATGAGCTGTGTTCTGAGATCTGTACATCCTTCAGCAATGTTTACAGGTAAAAGAGCTCCGCGCGCGCGCAGCGGGCATAAAAGAGCTCTAGCTCGGAATTAGTAGCACCATCGCAAGACTTTATATTGGATGATACAGAATCTTGACTATGGATGGTTGAAATGAAGACCTGCCACTGAACGCTAAGACAATGCCAGCGTAATCATGAGTGACGTTGCTGCTTTGTGTAGCCAGGTGTCTCCTCTTTGCAGAGGAAGTTGAACACTTGATTGGCTTCCGCCCGGTTCAACAAACCCGGGTTAGACGCAGACTATTGCTGCCCTCCCCACTCAATTATCAAGGCCAATGTAAGCCATCCACCGTGACGGCATGAAGCCAACACGCAGGTCTTTATCCGAGTCATTTGTCATCCCTGGGATCCTTCATGGACTTGCAAAGAATGGCAAGAAACTACAGAGTAACCATAGCAACATTGAGATATCAGCGTATATTTAATGCTAATGAATTGTCCTTGCAAATACGTACTTTGAGAGATAAGCTATTTTAATAACAAACAAAGTTATACCATTACACGTAACCCCCGTACAAAAACAGTGAAAAGCCAGTGTAATATTTTAAAATTCCTTTGCAGAACGATCAAATTTCTGCACATCGTCAAAGGACGAAACTAAAATTCTTTCACTCATTTATTATCATAATACACTGCTCTCTTAAATTGATTGAGTATATTGGGAATTAAATCAATGGCTTCCCCAAAACATGCTATGAGATGTTTAATATAAGACAATTTTTTATCTCTAACAGGAAACAAAAACGAGGAAAATTGTTTTAAAATATTTGGTTTGAAATATCTCAAAGAATTCAGTCATTCATAGTGTTCTGCTCAAGGGAGTTCTTTCACTGCAAATGCAGCTTACTCCAGTCTTTCCTATTTTCTACCTTCCTCTTTGTCTCCGCATATGACCCATATATCTTAATGTCGTCTATCATCTGATATCTTCTTCTTCTGGTCCACACCTGTGGAGCAACGGCTAGCGCGTCTGGCTGTGAAACCAGGTGGCCCGGATTCGATTCCCGGTCGGGGCAAGTTACCTGGTTGAGGTTTTTTCCGGGGTTTTCCCTCAACCCAATATGAGCAAATGCTGGGTAACTTTCGGTGTTGGAACCCGGACTCATTTCACCGACATTATCACTTTCATCTCATTCAGACGCTAAATAACCTAAGCTGTTGATAAAGCGTCGTAAAATAACCTACTAAAATAAAATAAATATCTTCTTCTGCCCCGAACTCTTCTCCCGTTCACCATTCCCTCCAGAAAGCAGTTTCTTCTCAACCACTGACCCAGTCAATTCCTTCCCCTCTTCCTGATAGTTTCAGCATCATTCTTTCTTCAGCCATTCTTTCCAATACAGCTTCGTTGAGGTCCGCAGAAGATGCTCCTTTTTCTATTAAAAGCTTCCTTTGCCATTGCTATCCTCCTTTTGACTTCCTGGCAGCAGCTCATGTTACTGCTTATAGTACACCCCAAGTATTTGAAGCTGACTACTTGTTCTACTGCCTCATTTACAATAATTCGCAAGTTTACTTTCTTTACTTTTCTTCCTATGACCATGGTCTTCCTCTTATTTGCATTTATCTTCATTCCATACTGCTCACAGCTGTCATTTAGCTCCAGTAGCATATCCCTTAGTATCATATCCTCTTCTGCTAACAACTACATATCATCAGAAAATCTTATACAGATCTCAAAGAATAACCCCCTGAAATTAATAAGATTACTTACTTCTTTTTTTTTTTTTAAGTTAATACTTGTATACCCGGTACTAGAATGTATTTTCCTGTTTGCGATTATGTATTCAATCTCTTTTTTATTATATATATTTTTATTATTATTATTTTAAAGTTAATACTGATTGTGTATATGTATTCAATCTCTCTTTTTACTTTATTATGTTTATTATTATTTTTAAGTTAATATTTGTATACCGGTATGTATTTTTCTGTATGTGATTTGATCCTGGTTGAGTGGAAGAGAAGGCCTGATGGCCTTAACTCTGCCAGGGAAAATAAAACTATTATTATTATTATTATTATTATTATTATTATTATTATTACGGTTCATTCTGTAGAGATATCGGACGTTTTGGAAAAGCTGTCGGTAACATACCCACCAGATTTTTTTTATTTTATTTTTAGTGGGTTATTTTACGACGCTTTATCAACATCTTTGTTATTTAGCGTCCGAATGAGATGAAGGTGATGATGCCGGTGAAATGAGTCCGGGGTCCAACACCGAAAGTTACCCAGCATTTGCTCATATTGGGTTGAGGAAAACCGAGGAAAAAACCTCAACCAGGCAACTTGCCCCAACAGGAATCGAACCCGGGCCACCTGGTTTCGCGGCCAGACGCGCTAACCGTTACTCCACAGGTGTGGCCTCCCACCAGATAAATTCTCTCCACTGATGTTAGATGTTTCTACATCTATAACACGGTACAAATACCCACAATTCTCGCACTACGCTGAATACCGTGGAAGTCTCAAACCATACTGGATTAACGAGGGACGTGTGTATAGTGCATACCAGATTCGTCGGTGTTTGTATGCTGGACACATACGATCCCTCAAATCTGTGTTTTTTGTGTTGTATATGCTTTCAGCATTGAGGGACTGCAGTGGCGCCCTATAACAGAGTAAGGCGAAAGCGTGTCCATATAGAAAGCCTAGGGTGTGGGTGTGGGTGTGGGTGTGGGTGTAAGCAGGAAGCAGACGCCACACTTGTTGTTTTAGATCGGTTCTTCTGCCGCAGCTAATATCCGCCCCTGCGAGGCTAGGCATCAAGCCACACACTGCAGTTCGAGGCACAAGAGGTCTCCTCACACAACCTCAGAAGCTGGCCTCTTAAATGTTAAACCCTCCTTGCCGGGTTATTCCATGTGAACTTCGACACTACCACAAACATTCTAAACTAGTTTTCTGTGTATTTAGACCAGAAATTCTAGACTGCTCGGGAAGAAGCGTATGAGTCAAAATGTACATATTTTCAGTACAACCAATTTAATGGTTCACGACCTTATTTTACGCTAAGGTTACATACTAGAAACTGATTTTTACATATTTAGTACTTTGAATTAAAGTAGAAAAACGTTTATGCAATTCAGAGGTCTGCATCGGACGTTTTCGCTCGAGCGCCAAGTAGTTCATAGCATAATCCGATAGGTAGCGCACAAGCATGATGGGTAAAATTGTCACGAGCGATAAATCCTCGAACGGTATAAGCCGAGCGTTAGACATTCGTTCTTGCTACAGTGATGAACTGTGTAGTAACATCATAGATGTTTATCATTTCAAAACTTTGCAGTGTTTAACTAACCTCTCCATAGTACAACTACAAAACTTGCTTTAAAATGTAATATAAATGTTGTAGGTAAATGTTTTTTTTTTCTACATAGAAGTGATTTTGTTTTTGCCACATCTGATAGATGTTATTGGATGTAAATGTAATTATTATAAACGGAGAACACAACCACGATAATGCAAGAACTGTGTCAAGTTTTCTAGTAATAATAATAATAATAATAATAATAATAATAATAATAATAATAATAATAATAATAATAATAATAATAATAATTAGTGTATCAATCTTTGCGTCTGTAACAGTTGTGCAGCATGATTGTTCGTTTTATTATATTTTCTGTGACGTTATCTCTGTACTAATATTGTTATTAATCTACTGCTATATTAATAATATTTTGTAAAACGTTTCTACATTGTCGCGGAACACTATGTATGGAGCTATCATATTATATATGTGGTAAATCAAATATTGAATTATTATTAATTAGCAATAATAACTGTATATCGAAGTTTTTCATACTATTTTATTTATAACTTCATGTTCCTGTTTTGGTACGTTCCATTGACTGTTCCATTAAACGTTTGTCATAAACGCAGAAAATAAAGCCTTATTTTTACCGTGTGAGCAAAACATATGTGTATCTTATCTGTCGCCTTCCATACAAGATAAGACATGTCGGTGAGATGACCTTGTACTGTGCTTCTATTTATTACGAGCGTATCACGACCGATCGCATCTCACTCGAGGGTGCGACACTCGACCGAGTTCAAGCGAGCGATTTAACTCCAATGCAGCACTCTGGTGGAATTATATGGAAATAAAGAAAAGCTGACATACTGTTTGGACCACAATCTCACAAAGACTTACACTAAACTGCCCCAATCAGAAGTACCAACTTATGCAACATTTTAATACTCTTGTTACAGTGAAATAATTAACAACTTTTTGTACTAAAACAATAAAAATAAAATTTCTCATCATGAAACAAAGTCTATAAAGTGGGGCCTCCGAGGACAATCCTCATTCAGTACCTGTCACTCAGTGTTCCCGTAATGATATTTGCAATCATTTGACATTAAACAATTTCAAAAAATTAAATTGATTCAAAATGTCGTCACCTGGCTGAAATATTAATTTAGTTAAACATCAGAGAAATCATCGTTCTCATCACAATACACATCTCGGGCCCTGTGGTCTTCAGTGTCGTATAGAATTCATGGAACACGGGATTTATCAATGGCAGAAGATCCAAAAGATCTTTTTCTCTCTCTCTCTCTCTCTCTCTCTTTTGTGACACAGGTAAGGTACTCTGATACAATCTTCTGGGTATTAAATCAACTTCTGTCTGACCTCTTCGCAAAATACAGATGGTCCTGAAGGTCCTTCCTCATTTAGAGAAGTTTTGAACAAAATATTTCTTGTGTCTTTAACTTAGCGGAGCCATTTCATATCGTGCCAAAGAAAGGCATTACCACTAGTGTCTTCATACTAGTCAGACAGCTGAATATTCATGCCATATGCCAGATTCGAAATCGTGATCCCTCAGTACTTCCTAATAATACAGTATAGGCCACACATCCAAATGCAATATCAGTAATATTTAAATGTGCAAGCACTTGGGTAGTAAGGGGCACCATAGTGCACTTTTGCATACAAAACCTGTAGACTACCGCGCGGACAGGTACCTACCACCTACCGCCCGCCGGGTAGTTAACATGCTTCAATAAAGGGAACAGGGCTTGGGGAATATGCAATGTTAGTTGAGGTCCGCTGTTCAAATCCAGCCATTCTGACTGCAGGCTTTCTTGTTGCTAATTTCCTGTAATTACGTATCAGGATATTAGTTTGAAATGGGCCACGACCACTTCCTTCCATCCGCACCCTCAGCAATTATACTCCAGATCCAATTCTGTTGTCTCCTTCAATCCCTCGTTCACTGTTTTATAGCCCAGCGTGTGAAGGGCACTGCATGCAGGCTGTGATATTGTTATCAACAAGCTGACAGCTTTACTGGAGTTCCGTGAGTCCATCTGTTTCCTCCAACAAATGAATGTCGTTTGCCAAATCTTAGAGGTTGTCCTACTTTTTGTTTCCTGCCCCAAACTTTTGAACAGGTAGTCTGTATTTATTCTTTCTTGTAACATGTCGAATTTATTTTATTTTTGTTCAGAATTGAATCAGTTTCTTTAGGAACCCCCTTCAGTCACGAAATACGAAGTTTTAGGAAAAGACAAACTGTTTAAAATAAATGCGTGAGTTAAGAATTGGAGTGTTTGAAATGGAAAAGGCTGGTAAAAACATAACGAATGTTTATGCAGAAGAATATTTTAAAATAGAATATGACTCAATATTCATGTTTGAAAATGTTTGACTTATGGGGGTTTCTCAAAATCTGGTAAAGATTTAACAAAACAATCTCTTTATTTCATGAAATAATTGATATGGCTAAAAATAAATCGAATTTGATTCTCAAAACCAGAATTTACAAGCTGACTTCATAATTTTTGCTTCATGTGAACAAATTCTACTCTAACCTGCATACCTATGGATTTGGACGGTGTACGAATGAGTGACAGATGCCGTGGATTGCACTGCTACTGTATTAATGTGAGCTAGGAGAGAGACTAGCGCATTAATGCGAGAGCTGTGATAGGCCTACTGTGTTACGGAATATGAGGATCCGAGTGTGCGCAAGAAGCGGTATAAGTAACAACGATTTTCAAGTCAGTATATTTCGTATATCTCGTAAACGGGGAAAAACGAAACGAACGACTGTCACCACGTTTCTTAACGAACGAAAATTAGCTTAAATATTTTTTTACGGACGGACTTAAAGAAAATTGATAGCTTAAATATGCATTTTCGCTAAATTCAAGCACCAGGACCTGGGTCGGTTCCCTGGTGAGACTTATACTGGTAGATAGGTACCTTAGCTTAGTTTAAAAATTGCTGTTAATATAAATTTATTTAAGTGGGCCTTCAAATACTTTCTATCAATTTACTGGCCCAAGCTCAAAATAGGTTGGGCACCCCTGGTATAGAATATTTTCTGCATAAATGATGATGAACGTAACTTTTAGTATAGTACTTATATGAGATGTGGCAATTTGTTTTCATTTCATTTTTATATCAGATGTGGCAATTGTTTTCATTTCATTTTATATCAGATATGGCAATTGTTGTCATTTAATTTTTATATCAGATGTGGCAATTGTTTTCATTTCATTTTATATCAGATATGGCAATTGTGTTCATTTCATTTTTATATCAGATGTGGCAATTGTGTTCATTTCATTTTTATATCAGATGTGGCAGTTGTTTTCATTTCATTTTTATATCAGATGTGACAGTTGTTTTCATTTCATTTTTATATCATAAGTGGCAATTGTCTGCATTTCATTTTTATATCAGATGTGGCAATTGTCTTCATTTCATTTTTATGTCAGATGTGGCAATTGTGTTCATTTCATTTTTATATCAGATGTGGCAATTGTGTTCATTTCATTTTTATATCAGATGTGGCAGTTGTTTTCATTTCATTTTTATATCAGATGTGGCAGTTGTTTTCATTTCATTTTTATATCATAAGTGGCAATTGTCTGCATTTCATTTTTATATCAAATGTGGCAATTGTCTTCATTTCATTTTTATGTCAGATGTGGCAATTCTTTTCATTTCATTTTTATATCGGATGTGGCAATTTTTCATTTCATTGATTTCATTTTATATCAGATATGGCAATTGTTTTCATTTCATTTTTATATCAGATATGGCAATTGTTTTCATTTCATTTTTATATCAGATGTGGCAATTGTTTTCATTTCATTTTATATCAGATATGGCAATTGTTTTCATTTCAGTTTATGTCAGATGTGGCAATTGTTTTCATTTCATTTTTATATCAGATGTGGCAATTGTTTTCATTTCATTTTATATCAGATATGGCAATTGTTTCATTTCATTTTTATATGAGATGTGGCAGTTGTTTTCATTTCATTTTTATATCAGATGTGGCATTTCATTTTTATATCAGATTGGCAATTGTTTTCATTTCATTTTATATCAGATGTGGCAGTTGTTTTCATTTCATTTTATATCAGATGTGGCAGTTGTTTTCATTTCAATTTTATATCAGATGTGGCAATTGTTTTCATTTCATTTTATATCAGATGTGGCAATTGTTTTCATTTCATTTTATATCAGATGTGAATTGTTTTCATTTCATTTTATATCAGATGTGGCAATTGTTTTCATTTCATTTCATTTTTTCATTTCATCAGATGTTTGTTTTCATTTCATTTTTATCAGATGTGGCAATTGTTTTCATTTCATTTTTATATCAGATGTGGCAATTGTTTTCATTTCATTTTATATCAGATGTGGCAATTGATTTTGTTTTCATTTAATTTTATATCAGATGTGGCAATTATTTTCATTTCATTTTATATCAGATTTTTTTATATGAGATGTGGCAGTTGTTTTCATTTCATTTTTATATCAGATGTGGCAATTGTTTTCATTTCATTTTTATATCAGATGTGGCAATTGTTTTCATTTCATTTTATATCAGATGTGGCAGTTGTTTTCATTTCAATTTTATATGAGATGTGGCAGTTGTTTTCATTTCAATTTTATATCAGATATGGCAATTGTTTTCATTTCATTTTTATATCAGATGTGGCAATTGTTTTCATTTCATTTTATATCAGATATGGCAATTGTTTTCATTTCAGTTTGTTTTCATTTCATTTTTATATCAGATGTGGCAATTGTTTTCATTTCATTTTATATCAGATGGCAATTGTTTTCATTTCATTTTATTTGTGGCATTGTTTTCATTTTTTTATATCAGATGTGGCAATTGTTTTCATTTCATTTTTATATCAGATGTGGCAATTGTTTTCATTTCATTTTTATATCAGATGTGGCAATTGTTTTCATTTCATTTTTATATCAGATTTTCATTTCATTTTTATATCAGATGTGGCAATTGTTTTCATTTCATTTTATATCAGATGTGGCAATTGTTTTCATTTCATTTTTATATCAGATGTGGCAATTGTTTTCATTTCATTTTTTTGTGGCAATTGATTTAATTTTATATCAGATGTGCAATTGTTTTCATTTTTTTTATATCAGATGTGGCAATTGTTTTCATTTCATTTTTATATCAGATGTGGCAATTGTTTTCATTTCATTTTTATATCAGATGTGGCAATTGTTTTCATTTCATTTTATATCAGATGTGGCAATTGTTTTCATTTCATTTTTATATCAGATGTGGCAATTGTTTTCATTTCATTTTATATCAGATGCAATTGTTTTCATTTCATTTTATATCAGATGTGGCAATTGTTTTCATTTCATTTTTATATCAGATGTGGCAATTGTTTTCATTTCATTTTTATATCAGATGTGGCAATTGTTTTCATTTCATTTTTATATCAGATGTGGCAATTGTTTTCATTTCATTTTTATATCAGATGTGGCATTTCATTTTTATATCATAAGTGGCAATTTCATTTCATTTTTATATCAGATGTGGCAATTGTTCAGATCATTTCATTTTTATATCAGATGTGGCAATTGTGTTCATTTCATTTTATATCAGATGTGGCAGTTGTTTTCATTTCATTTTTATATCAGATGTGACAGTTGTTTTCATTTCATTTTTATATCATAAGTGGCAATTGTCTGCATTTCATTTTATATCAGATTGTTTTCATTTCATTTTTATATCAGATGTGGCAATTGTGTTCATTTCATTTTTATATCAGGCAATTGTCATTTCATTTTTATATCAGATGTGGCATTGTTTTCATTTCATTTTTATATCAGATGTGGCAGTTGTTTTCATTTCATTTTTATATCATAAGTGGCAATTGTCTGCATTTCATTTTATATATCAGATGTGGCAATTGTCTTCATTTCATTTTATGTCAGATGTGGCAATTCTTTTCATTTCATTTTTATATCGGATGTGGCAATTCTTTTCATTTCATTGATTTCATTTTATATCAGATATGGCAATTGTTTTCATTTCATTTTTATATCAGATATGGCAATTGTGTTCATTTCATTTTTATATCAGATGTGGCAATTGTGTTCATTTCATTTTTATATCAGATGTGGCAGTTGTTTTCATTTCATTTTTATATCAGATGTGGCAGTTGTTTTCATTTCATTTTTATATCATAAGTGGCAATTGTCTGCATTTCATTTTTATATCAGATTGTCTTCATTTCATTTTATGTCAGATGTGGCAATTCTTTTCATTTCATTTTTATATCGGATGTGGCAATTCTTTTCATTTCATTGATTTCATTTTATATCAGATGTGGCAATTGTTTTCATTTCATTTTTATATCAGATGTGGCAATTGTTTTCATTTCATTGATTTTTTCATTTAATTTTATATCAGATGTGGCAATTGTTTTCATTTCATTTTTATATCAGATATGGCAATTGTTGTCATTTCATTTTTATATCAGATGATGCAATTGTTTTCATTTCATTTTTATATCAGTTTTCATTTCATTTTATATCAGATGTGGCAGTTGTTTTCATTTCATTTTTATATGAGATGTGGCAGTTGTTTTCATTTCAATTTTATATCAGATGTGGCAATTGTTTTCATTTCATTTTTATATCAGATGTGGCAATTGTTTTCATTTCATTTTATATCAGATGTGGCAATTGTTTTCATTTCATTTTTATATCAGATGTGGCAATTGTTTTCATTTCATTTTATATCAGATGTGGCAATTGTTTTCATTTCATTTTTTTTCATATCAGATGTGGCAATTGTTTTCATTTCATTTTTATATCAGATGTTTGTTTTTCATTTCATTTTATATCAGATGTGGCAATTGTTTTCATTTCATTTTATATCAGATGTGGCAATTTTATATCAGTTTTCATTTCATTTTTATATCAGATGTGGCAATTGTTTTCATTTCATTTTTATATCAGATGTGGCAATTGTTTTTTCATTTTTATATTTTTTTCATTTCATTTTTATATCAGATGTGGCAATTGTTTTCATTTCATTTTTATATCAGATGTTTGTTTTCATTTCATTTTTATATCAGATGTGGCAATTGTTTTCATTTCATTTTATATCAGATTTTGTTTTCATTTCAATTTTATCAGATTGTTTTCATTTCAATTGTTTTTTCATTTCATTTTTATATCAGATGTGGCAATTGTTTTCATTTCATTTTATATCAGATATGGCAATTGTTTTCATTTCAGTTTATGTCAGATGTGGCAATTGTTTTCATTTCATTTTTATATCAGATGTGGCAATTATTTTCATTTCATTTTATATCAGATATGGCAATTGTTGTCATTTCATTTTATATGAGATGTGGCAGTTGTTTTCAATTCATTTTTATATCAGATGTGTGGTTTTCATTTCATTTTTATATCAGATGTGGCAATTGTTTTCATTTCATTTTATATCAGATGTGGCAATTGTTTTCATTTCATTTTTATATCAGATGTGGCAGTTGTTTTCATTTCAATTTTATATCAGATGTGGCAATTGTTTTCATTTCATTTTATATCAGATGTGGCAATTGTTTTCATTTCATTTTTATATCAGATGTGGCAATTGTTTTCATTTCATTTTTTTTATATCAGATGTGGCAATTGTTTTCATTTAATTTTATATCAGATGTGGCAATTGTTTTCATTTCATTTTTATATCAGATGTGGCAATTGTTTTCATTTCATTTTATATCAGATGTGGCAATTGTTTTCATTTCATTTTATATCAGATGTGGCAATTGTTTTCATTTCATTTTTATATCAGATGTTTGTTTTCATTTCATTTTTTTTATATCAGATGTGGCAATTTTTTCATTTCATTTTATATCAGATGTGCCAATTGTTTTCATTTCATTTTTATATCAGATGTGGCAATTGTTTTCATTTCATTTTATATCAGATGTGGCAATTGTGTTCATTTCATTTTTATATCAGATGTGGCAATTGTGTTCATTTCATTTTTATATCAGATGTGGCAGTTGTTTTCATTTCATTTTTATATCAGATGTGACAGTTGTTTTCATTTCATTTTTATATCATAAGTGGCAATTGTCTGCATTTCATTTTTATATCAGATGTGGCAATTGTCTTCATTTCATTTTTATGTCAGATGTGGCAATTGTGTTCATTTCATTTTTATATCAGATGTGGCAATTGTGTTCATTTCATTTTTATATCAGATGTGGCAGTTGTTTTCATTTCATTTTTATATCAGATGTGGCAGTTGTTTTCATTTCATTTTTATATCATAAGTGGCAATTGTCTGCATTTCATTTTTTTATATCAGATGTGGCAATTGTCTTCATTTCATTTTTTCATGTCAGATGTGGCAATTCTTTTCATTTCATTTTTATATCGGATGTGGCAATTCTTTTCATTTCATTGATTTCATTTTATATCAGATATGGCAATTGTTTTCATTTCATTTTTATATCAGATATGGCAATTGTTTTCATTTCATTTTTATATCAGATGTGGCAATTGTTTTCATTTCATTTTATATCAGATATGGCAATTGTTTTCATTTCAGTTTATGTCAGATGTGGCAATTGTTTTCATTTCATTTTATATCAGATGTGGCAATTATTTTCATTTCATTTTATATCAGATATGGCAATTGTTGTCATTTCATTTTATATGAGATGTGGCAGTTGTTTTCATTTCATTTTTATATCAGATGTGGCAATTGTTTTCATTTCATTTTTATATCAGATGTGGCAATTGTTTTCATTTCATTTTATATCAGATGTGGCAGTTGTTTTCATTTCAATTTTATATGAGATGTGGCAGTTGTTTTCATTTCAATTTTATATCAGATGTGGCAATTGTTTTCATTTCATTTCATTTTTTTTCATTTCATTTTTATATCAGATGTGGCAATTGTTTTCATTTCATTTTATATCAGATGTGGCAATTGTTTTCATTTCATTTATATCAGATGTGGCAATTGTTTTCATTTCATTTTTATATCAGATGTGGCAATTATTTTCATTTCATTTTATATCAGATATGGCAATTGTTTTCATTTCATTTTTATATGAGATGTGGCAGTTGTTTTCAATTCATTTTTTTTCATATCAGATGTGGCAATTGTTTTCATTTCATTTTTATATCAGATGTGGCAATTGTTTTCATTTCATTTTATATCAGATGTGGCAATTGTTTTCATTTCATTTTTATATCAGATGTGGCAATTGTTTTCATTTCATTTTATATCAGATGTGGCAATTGTTTTCATTTCATTTTTATATCAGATGTGGCAATTGTTTTCATTTCATTTTATATCAGATTTTGTTTTCATATCAGATGTGGCAATTGTTTTCATTTCATTTTATATCAGATGTGGCAATTGTTTTCATTTCATTTTTATATCAGATTTCATTTTTATATCAGATGGCAATTGTTTTCATTTCATTTTTATATCAGATGTGGCAATTGTTTTTTTATATCAGATGTGGCAATTGTTTTCATTTCATTTTATATCAGGTGTGGCAATTGTTTTCATTTCATTTTATATCAGATGTGGCAATTGTTTTCATTTCATTTTTATATCAGATGTGGCAATTGTTTTCATTTCATTTTATATCAGATGTGGCAATTGTTTTCATTTCATTTTTATATCAGATGTGGCAATTGTTTTCATTTCATTTTTATTCCTATTTGAAAGGAGAAGAAGAAAGCAAAGTTGTTTCACAGTTAGCGAGTCAGACGTGGACTGAGAGTGCTTCTCTATGCATTGTAGATTAAGTGATGTAAGAAGTGAACATGAATTGGCCGTCATTCCAACCCGCTTGCTCAGGAAGTGAGGTGCAAGAAAAAAGGTCATTAAAGTGTAGACTACAACCGCTTGTAAAAAGAGTACAAGACGCATTGTTACATCAGGGCTCGGGCCTTATGCCCAGAGCGGATGAGGAGCATTACGAATAAGAGGACACGGGTTTGAGTCCTTGCTGATCCTGTGGGACTTCTTTATTAGAAAACTTACACATCAGGTTCCCACAAACCACGTTTTTCCTGCCCGCCTCTGTTTAACAGGGTCCCCATTGAAGTACGTTTCAAGCTTTGATTTGTTGTTGATATTGTTGCATTTCTTTCCATGCAAACAACTTCTCAGCAGGCAGTACTAAATCGAGCTCACGACCTGCAGCACAAGAGTTCCATTCTTTACGCCGTCTCGTGTGATTTGTGGTGGAGGAAGTGAGTTTGTGGCGCTACAGAACGCATTTCACTTTATCCGCCATTTTCAATTCAACTCTGGCCCAACACATCGAATCGACAAGCGAGGTAGTTCTTGGTAGTGCTGGCGTTTCTGCTAATCTAAGTTATGTTCATCGATTACCGCTTCTGTCATGCACTGGCCATCGCATAAAGGCAGAATTTTGTGCACAGTCATGCTGCTCTCTTTGCATACTTACCATCATTGTTGCTTGCCATGTAACTTGAAGATACAACACGTTCAATAATAATGATAATAATAATAATAATAATAATAATAATAATAATAATAATAATAATAATAATAATAATAACAATAATAATAATAATAACACACTCAGGGACAAAAAAACCGGACACTTCTATATTTGCTTGTATTTTGTTGCCAATTATTTCAAAACGAAACAAAACCCATTTAAACAAAATAATGTTTCATTTAGCATCTTATACGACAACATTTGAAAAAAAATCTCTGATGAGAAAATTTACAAAAATTACAAAGGGCGTATAACTATGACAACGTACCAACGCTCTACCACTGAGCTACTCGGGAACTCTAACCGACACCGATCCAATTTTTCCCTCTATATCCACAGACCTCAAAGTGGGCTGACAACCGTCAAGCAACCAACTTCGAGTGCACACTAACGTTAAACCAAAGGTCCCGGGTTCGATACCCGGCTCCGGAACAATTTTTCCCTCGAAATTATTCAAATCAACTTTACAGGGAGTTATACCTGAAATCTTGATTTGCATAATACACGTCACTGTTCGTTAACAGAAAACCACAATTTAAGTCACACGGAGTTAGTGTGCACTCGAAGTTGGTTGCTTGACGGTTGTCAGCCTACTTTGAGGTCTGTGGATATAGAGGAAAAATTGGATCGGTGTCGGTTAGAGTTCCCGAGTAGCTCAGTGGTAGAGCGTTGGTACGTTAAACCAAAGGTCCCGGGTTCGATACCCGGCTCCGGAACAATTTTTCCCTCGAAATTATTCAAATCAACTTTACAGGGAGTTATACCTGAAATCTTATTTGCGTGAACTATGGCAACGTTTGGTCTAACTGTTTTTTTAATTTTATGGTGCCTTAAACATTAAAAACTCTTTTTAGTAACGGGTATTACCCCTCTGGCTTGAATAACTGCATCCATACGTCTTGGCATGCTCTCAATTTGGTTAGCAATGTCTTCTTGAGGAATAAGTTCCCATTCTTCGCCAAGTGCTCGCCTCAACTCTTGTAACGATTCTGGTCTCGGTCGTCTATTCTTAACACGCCGTCCCAGCATGTCCCACACGTGTTCAATTGGGTTCATGTCTGGACTCCTTGCAGGCCATGGAAGAACATGGATTCCCACTTCTTGGAGATAATTTCCGACCGCATGGGCAATATGCGGTCGTGCATTATCATGCATTAAAACAAAATTATCGCCTACAAATTGGCCAAATGGCACAACATGATCAGCCAAACATTCATTTATATACCTATCAGCTGTTAGTCTTCCATTTTCAACAAAAACCAACTCTGTACGAGCATCCGTACACACTCCTGCCCAAACCATCACTCCACCACCTCCATACGGCACATTTTCGGAAATGCAACACTGTCAAAATCGTTCTCCCTCCTTCTCCAAACTCTTTCACGTCCATCAGGTGAGCACAGATTGAAACGGGACTCATCGGTGAACAGAACACAGCTCCACTGTCCATTTCTCCAATCCCTGTGATCATTTGCAAAACGCAGTCGTTCAACTCGATGCATCCTGAGAAGTCTGGGACCAGTTGCAGGTCTACTTCATATCAGTCCACTTGCTTTCAACCTCCTTCTAACTGTTTTGGCCGAAATTGGGCGTCCATGCATGTTAACAAATTGCTGGGCTACACTAGTAGCTGGCAGGTTGCGCTCCCTAAGAACTCTCAACACCATATACCTGTCTTCATTTGGATTTGTAGCTCTTGGACGACCCGAACCTGGTCTTCTGCTATATTTTAGGGTCTCTCTATACCGTTTTATGGCATCATGGGTTGTGCTTCTAGCCATATTCATAACATTTGCAATGTAACGTACACTGCGTCCATCATCGTAAAGGGCTACAGCTCGAGCCACATCTTCAGGTCGCATCTTGTTTTAAGACAAATGTTACAACCCCACTTAAACTCAGAAAATGTAAAAATAAAGAAATAACGATTGATAACGATAATGAAGCACAAAATGGTTGAGACAAAATTGTTATAGCTGAGACTCCGAAAGCAAAATTGGAATATTTGGTTGTAATGGCTTGTTTATAAAACAAAAACAATCAACAATGTATACACGTCTCCATAACAACAGATGGCTACCATAATATTGTATGAGAAGATAATGTTTTGCAAAATACCAGCAAATATTAAAGTGTCCGGCTTTTTTTGTCCCCGAGTGTAGTAATAATAATAAATTTAGCTTCCCTTATAAAAAGGTTGCCAGATTTGACAAAGCGTATTACATATAATTTGAAACACACCTAAATGGTAAAATATTGTTAATATTGTTTATTGTTAATAAAATAACATGGACAAAAATACATTCTTAGTTCTTCCCTGAAGGAGTAAAAACTCGTGCTAAGGGAGTTATCTAAACGCAAAGATAAACACAAAGATAATTTTTGACACAAACTGGGTCAAGAAAAAAATTGCAGGAATAAATTAAATTTAAAAATACAATTTCAATTTTAACAATTTAAGTCATGCAAATACATATACATATTAAATCAATATATATTCTTTAAAAATTAAATTCCTAACGCTATTTTTTTAAATTTCTGATACTAAAATTATTCAAATTTGGGTATTTATCAATTACTTTATTGTATAACCTTGGACCAAAGTAGGTACCATGGCTCAGAGCTGTGCTTGTGAAACACTTTGGTTTCTCTAGTCGTATAAAATCGGATCTTTTAGTTCCATATTTATGATGATACAATTTGAATTTATTACGGTTTTTATGTATGAAGATTAATAAGGCAATATAATAACTCTGTTTAATTTTCAAAACATTAAAATCAGTAAACAAAAGCTCGGATGAGTAATCAATTGGTTAATTAAGGCATATTTTAATAATTACTTTCTGAATAAGTATTAGTGGAGTGAGAAAATATATGATATACATTTGAAACGGTTAGGGAATCGAATATACAAAATGTCAGAAAAATTTACACCTAAGTAGCGTTTGTGCTCATTTACAGTTAAGAAAGGGGAAAAAATATCATCAGATATACCTAGAGAAAAATAATAGTACGGATTTATTGGGATTGATATCTAAATCAATCAACAGCCATCGGTTAAGATAACTTGAAATTTCCATTATCACTCCCATACAAATGATGCGATCTCAATATCTGAACCGATCCTTTGAAGACACTAATGGCGATTTCCTTCACAATGCTGTGTGTTAGCCCCAGGTTTTTACATTTGTTGGCAAAGAAGGAGGGTATGGTACCTCGTGCTCCCACCATCAGACCTATTACATCAATGTGGGACAGGCTATATTTATCTTTATAGAACGGGATTGTTGGTTCATAGATCCGTTTCTTTTCACTGTCCACCTCATGCGGTTGATCTGCATGTGTCTCAAATCTGATGGTGGGATCGAGAATGTATGCCGAGTTGTTCTTAATGGCAATGATATCAATTCGCCGAACACTTCCTTGTGTGGCTAGTCCCTGCACCTCTTGATGGACTGTAAACCCTACTTCCTTCAGTGCCTCGGCGAGCATAGAACGGACAGCATGGTGACGGAAGGGCCTCACTATAGGGGCAGAAGCCAAGGATATGGGGAAGAGTTTCAATCTCGCTGAGACAGCGCCTACAGCGGGTACCATCCCGACTTCTACCCGGTACAGCTCGGACCGGAGCGACATAGCCTGCCATTTTAAGGGCGTCTGTCCATTCCGAGAGGGTTAGACCTTTGTGATTTCTTATCCAGCTACAGTATTTGCTGGGGGGAACTCTTTGTTAAGAATCACTCCTCCTTTACCCTTTTGTTGCAATGTACATCAATTTTCAAATTCTTTTTCTCTTAAAGCGTCTCTAACTTTTCGAGAGTCAACGCTGGAAATAACAGTGGAGTATGATGTAATTGAATCCTCTATATACACTCAGTCACTTGTAAATTAAAAAAGCTCAAGAACTCTGACAGAACAAGCTGTCACTTTATTTACTAACATTAAAATTGAACGTGAAGTTTAAACTATCAGTTATTAAATGTCATGACATAAAAACTGTCATTCAATTTCGGTATTGCAATAGCTTTTCATTCATTTGAACAATGCATACACATAAAAGACAGTCGTAACCAACAAATAAAACAAAAGAATGTAAAACACGGTCATCTAGAAAATTACACATCGCCATTAACAAAATGACAAACGCTCAGTTCAAAATTAATACATGACTAAAATACACAATAAATAAAATAAAGATATAAATTATGATTGTGCAAAAACTAATATGCAGTTCACGGGCCTTAAGTGCGTTACAGTCTCGAGAATTAAAAACTCGACGCAATCGCCTGGATTTTTCAAACTTTGCCTCGCCTCTGTTACAGAGCAGTTACCAACCTAGTAGCGCAACGTACTATTTTGCACGAGCGTGTGTTTTGTTGTACTCATCCTATTGTCTATTGGATATACAACGCGAGGACTGCTGGAGAAGCAGATTATTGTTACAAGTACAACTCATAACAGCATAACATACCAATGTATTACAGCTAATTTTATATAACTCTTCAGTACTTTATTTATTTATTTATTTATTTATTTATTTATTTATTTATTTATTTATTTATTTATTTATTTATTTATTTATTTATTTATTTATTTATTTATTTACTTACTTATTTACGTACTTATTTATTTACTCATTTATTTATTTATGTTTATATTTATTTATCTATATATTTATTTATTATTTATTTACTTATTTATTTATTTATTTAATTATTGATTTATTTACTTATTTATTTATTTATTTATTTATTTATTTATTTACGTTTTTACTTATTTATATATATTGATTTATTTACTTATTTATTTATTTATGTTTATTTATTTGTTTGTTTATATATATTGATTTATTTACTTATTTATTTATTTATTTATTTATTTATTTATTTATGTATTTATTTATTTATTTATTTATTTATTTATTTATGTATTTATTTACCTATTTATTTATTTTTAATTGTTTATTTATTCACTCATTCATTTAGTTTGATGGAATTAAGGCCATCAGCCTTATCTTCCACACCACCAGAAATGTAATACAACAAGAAAACATGTAGCCTACATGATAATCATTCCAGTTAATTTATAATATAGTAATATGTGAAATAATGAAAATTGATATAAAAACATCTGCACATACAGGTAGAAATTAAAACTAATACAACTTAGCCTAACATATTAAAGTATGATGCACAGACACAGTATAAGTAATTAAAAGAAGTTAGGTTGCTCTAGAATCCTGGCACAAAGACAAAAGAAAGAGTTAATATAACAATAAAATTGTGTTCGTAGTATCTGAGTCAAAAAAGAATGAAAACGTTTTTTTTTTTTTTTTTTCATAATATCATATCATTCACTTCGAAGTACTGGTCCAGCACTAGCAACTGTCTTGTTGTAGGAATGATATTTCCAAACAGGAAGAATGAAAAATGTGCGTTAATTAAGAAAAAATTCTAAGTATATCATCCTCTCTCTTTTAATCTAGAAGAAAATACATTACACATGTTTTTCTGTCTAGTAGAATATTGCTGATAGTCGCTTCTCTTTTCATGTTCTCCAGCGTCATAAGAGCGCCTCATTCACCCTGTTTTTTTCTGGGTATAGAACGTAAGGACAACATTGTCATAAAAATCCTATGTATGAAATCAGTGAAGAAAAATAACATTTCAGTGGGCCATGTTTAGCAATTAGAAGGCTTTGACAATTTATAAAACAAGAGAACATCATTATGGTCGCTAAGTCAAAGTCTGGCGTTCTCTCGTTTTGCAAATTGTCAAAGCCTGCTATGTAGCTTTCTAAACACGGCCCACAGATTGTTATTCCTTCATTGTTTTTATACGTAGATTTCTTAAGGTATGTGGCCTACACCCAAAAAACGCAAAAAATGATGAAAAATTAGACTTTTCAAAATATAACTATTTTAATAGAGAATTTTCTCCCCTTTAATTTGATATAATAATTTTCGATTCATGCCTTATGGTTTTCCAGATAAGTCCCATTTTCCAAAATTCTGCGTCGTCAGGCACGGTCACTTCTACGAAGATCACTACAAAGTAATACACAACATTTTTTTAATTTATTTTTATTCTAAACCTTTACAAATTATGGAGGTCATTTGAAAGGTGCGGGGATTATGTGGAAAAGTGACGTATTGTTTCTGAAGGATGTATCTACATTCTATGAAAATAGCAAAGCTGTAGGATAAAAATGTAATTTTTAAATAAATATTGTGGATTACTTTTGGAGTGATCCTCGTAGCTATCAATCCCCTTGTCCAGCATTGCTTGTAAAATAAACTTCTTTCTAGTCCCAAAATAGATGCACAGATATCAGGGCATGATCATTAGATTGAAAACACGTTTTACATAATGAAGTAATTTATAATCTTTTACTGTTAGTCATAAAACTGTAAATTTGTGTGTCAGTGACGTTGTACGTCATTTTAATAAGAGTCCAAAAGTAGAAATTACAATTCTGAGGAGGATAGGCATAAACCCTGGGACAAACACCATCGCAGGATTTGTTGCATCAATGGAAAATAGGGACAAAAATGCCAAAAAAACATTCAACACCTGAAGTTAAAACAAGGCGGAGGTATTTGAGAGGCAGAAAGAAGCTGAAACTGGACCGACATGAAGCTGCTTAAGGGGTGACATATGATGATGCAGTCTTCTAGGCTCTGAAAGTTTGTGGCTCATTTCCTGTAAATAGTAATTTTAGAATATTTAATTCTTTTAAACATGATATCTCAGCCAAATATGGTGATACCAAGAAGATATTGGTGTCATTTTGAAGCTTGAAATGTCCCCAGTGCCTGACAATGAGTAAAATAACATTAATATAGTTAATAATTATCTATGGATTTTTTTACATGATTCATGCAACATAAAATATTAGTATAAGTTACATATATGGTAATATTTAATTAATGTAAATGAAAATAAGAAATAGCTCTATGTCAGGCACTAAAGAATAGTTTTAGCTATAAAACAGTGAAGAAAATGTGGCTCTATCTTAAAAACTGCATGGGCTATCATGTTTCAAGTTGTATGTCAAAATTATGAACAAAATAATTTTTATAAACAATTTAGACATAATTTCAAGGGATCTGTTCACTTCATCCTCTTTCTGGTACCATTCTCAATTGTATAACAATTTTACATAGCAAAATTATGCAAAACAAATTTTTTTGTATGTAAAGGTGTACATATACAGGGACATCATTTTATCTTTACTTCAATTTTCATTGTACCTGCGTTTCTAAATGTACTTGATTCCAGCCCTTTCACTAATGTCCTTGCTAACGTCAGTCACACAAACTTACGGCCGCTGTTGCTAGCAGTGAAGTAAACAGTACCGAGTACAGTGTGTTTCAGAAATATGTTGCGTTTTCTATAGAAGAAAAAGCTTATATTGTTGAAGTTTATTTTCACACAAGTATGGTGTGTAGCATAACTGAATTTATGTGTGTGGAGTGAGCACAAGTGAAGATTAGAGTTACCGAAAGTACGGCACCCTATAATATGGCGCTGTACTTAACAGCATTATTTAAACAAGAGTTTTGTTTTACTGTTTGTAGGTATGAAGGACGATGATGGTACTGTAACTGGAATTACAATGTAACCGAATGTGAACAACAGTTTTTTTTTTCCCTGATTATATCATTACGGAATATTTTCGTAGAAATGTCATTAATCTGGTAGATAAATTTAGAGCAACAGAGTGTACAGAAAGGAAGAAAAGTGTAAGATGGCCAACAAAGGTGACAGAAGATGCTGTAGAAGATGCTAGAGAAAGGATGCAGCGAGGTCCTAATAAGTCGGTCAAGAAGTTAGCTGTAGAAATTGGGGTTTCTTACGGAAGTGCTCACAAAATTCTCAGGAATAAATTAGGTTAGTAATATGCTGAATAAAGTAGACATTACATAATGAATATAACCTCCTGAAGACTTGAGTTTGTGAAAAAAAAAATGTTACTATTCTACTGTTTTTTGATAAAATACTGTAAAGTAATGACCAAACTGAAAATCGTAATATTATATTTCCCTGTAACATAAATGGATACACTACTTTTCTCTCCTCCTATAGCTAGTAAAATGATTTGTTTACATATTGCACTAGCAACACCAAACTCCTGTAATGGAAGGGGGTAACAGTGTTTCCGAGTATAGCCAGGTTAATGTTAAAAATGTTGGTAAAAATAAAGTGATGTCCCTGTACCTTAATGTAATGTTAAGTTCCTACGTCCTATATCCAAAAAAATACACAGTATAAAGACAAGACACAGTGAAGTTCAGATATTCTTGAATAAGTTATTATTCTAATATTTTGTTTAAATTGTATTCCCTCATTACGTGAAAACCTTGTCTCGCCACTATTTAAGTTTGCATGGCAACCGATTCTATTTCTCGTTGAGGCGTGGAGCCACGAACCGCTGATCCAGCAGAATAGCCACCAGTCGCGTCTCTTTAAGAACGCCATTAACGTGCAGTGGTGGCGATATATCGCGTGGCGGCCTCTGTTCCTAACTTCCGGGTCTAATTTGGGCCGCGCAGCAGATGTTTGCGGTGTATCGAAGCGCACAAACTTCTGTCTCGTGGTTATGAGTTCGAAGCCAACCACGGCAACCAAGGCAATATACTATAGTATTATTCGAAATTCCAGTTGCACTACAAACTAGGGAAGAATAATGTTCGGATGTGATAGCGAGAGCGTCGGCTTTCCAGCCCGGAGACGTGTGTTCAAACTACGTGAAAGGTGCAACTTACTTACGCCTTCATTCCGACGTTTTATATAACTTATAATCGTCCTTATTGAAGATTAAACAAAGGCGAAATGCTGCACACATTCTCTTCTAGTGAGATAGTATAGGCCTAGTAGTTTAATTTTTTTTCAATCCAGAATTTATAACACTGACACATCTACAATCTCAATCTAGGATTGTGTTATAGGTATACTAAAATCTCAGTCTCAGAGTAGACTTTGCACTATGTAAAGCACAATTCCAGTCTAGAAGCTGTCTCAGTGTAGATGTCAGGTGATGTCAATATATGGACCATGTCGTGTTCGCAATGGTGGGTACGTTGTGGTCTAATTTGAACTAAACTCCCATCCTTCTTGAATGCATGTACAAATTACTTGACAGTAAATAGCAACAGTTCTCATTTTATCACGTACTTATTTTATATCTTTTCAAACGGATCACCCTGTATTTCAGGGGTAAATTAGGTGCAAAATAAACATCCTTGTCCTAGTCTTGTGAACCAGGCTCTGCCCGAAGTGGACTTAAATTCAAGCTAGGCCTACAGAAGAGAGGTAATTTTTTGTGTCTAAGGCTGTAATCTACCCATTTTTTCTTTATTTAAATTCTTCACTTGCCTGTATGGTGCTTAAAGACAGAGGAATACTATATATCTATGGTACTCGGTAAAATCGCATAAGTCACAAATTGCAAGTTTTGAGCAAGCAGACCTCGAAATGAAGTCCAAAATCATTGGGATGACCTGGAAGTCTAAGGGCCGTATTCATAGACATTCTTAGCGCGGGCTTCCGGTGGATGATCAGCGAACTAACGTTTTTCGTATTCATAGACCAGTGTTAGCGATATGATATATATGATATATGATATGATATGTTATGATTATGATATGATATATGATATGATATGATATGATATGATATGATATATGATATGATATGATGTGATGTGATGTGATATGATGTGATGTGATGTGATATATGATATAATATAGGCCTATGATATGATATGTTATGATATGATATGTTATGATATGATATGATATGATATGATATGATATGATATGATATATGATGTGATATAGGCCTATGATATGATATGATTATATGATATATGATATGATATGATTATGATATGATATGATATTATATGATTATGATATGATATGATATGCCTATGATATGATGTGATATGATATGATATGATATGATATATGATATGATTATGATATGATATGATATGCCTATGATATGATATATGATATGATATGATGTGATATGATATATATATATATGACATATATGATATGATATGATATGATATGCCTATGATATGATATATGATATGATATGATATGATATGATATATGATATGATATGATATATATGATATGATATGATATGCCTATGATATGATATACGATATGATATGATGTGATATGATATATGATATGATATATATGATATGATATGATATGATATGATATGATATGATATGATTTTATATGATATGATATGCCTATGATATGATATGTGATATGATATGATGTGATATGATATATGATATGATATAATATATATGATATGATATATATGATGTAATATGATATGATGTGATATATGATATGATATGATATGATATGATATGATATGATATGATATGATATGATATGATATGATATGATATATGATATGATATGAATCCCGTACAAGTAACCAGTCGATAGCGGAGCTAGTTTAGCACACTCGCAGCGCTGGCTAGCGAAAGGTCTATGAATAGCACCCTAAAACTCTATATCAATATAAAATACATATGCCCTTTACACCATCTGATACACTTCCTGTTTTCACATAGAGATTGTAGCACAAAACTTAATACATTTTTACCGTGCATCATAGGAATATTGTTGGAATATTTATCGACTCGCTCTGGCTGTACCCCGCTGCAGTCGGGATGGCACTCGTCCTGCCTGGGCTCGAAGGCGGCGCTCCATGACGAGGACGAGTGAGCTAAGAGTGCCACTCCGGCCTTGGTGAGCGTGCGGCCCCCAGGTTGGCGAACTAGTAATGGCGCTTTGTAAATATAATTCGTTGCGGTCTCGCCGACTGTTTGCGGGCCGGATGAAAAGAAAGCAATAAAAGTCTGTCTTTACGAAATAGAAGCCGAGCGGACTCCATCTTGACTCAGCAATTTCCTTTGGTTTGCTGCTCGTTCGACGAAACTTTAAAATACCCCCGCCAACCCCTCCGGTATCAGTCTTCGCTCACTGCAGTATCGCCTCGCATTTGTCACTCTGTCAGTACAGGGCAGCTCAAAATTATTGCAGCCACAAGTACTGCCTGGCTGTTCAGTGTGTGCCGGGTGGGGACAGCGAGCACTTTGTACGCTGGAAGAAAAAGCTGTGAATAAATGCGGCCCAAGAAACATGGCAGCTTTGTCCTCTACAACGTTAAACCTTGGCTGATCCCCGCAGTGTGTCAGTTTTGTCATTTTGCACTGTAATTGCATACATCGCCGATTAACTACGTATTACACTAATCAGACTTCAGATGTATACAAACAATTGTTCTTCCTCTGACACAGATCGTCAAGTGAGATGTACTATATTGTATTGTATTGTATTTTATTGTATTGTATTTATTAACATTCCATGGTATTAATACATTGCTTACAGCTAGAATATGGAACAAGTCAAAAAACTTAATACTATTATAAAGTATTAATATATAGTCACAGTCTAGATGAAATGTATACAGAAGAGATTTACAATATAGTCTACTAGTACAACACAAAGTTTTAGTATCAATTTCATGAAGCGTTATTGAATGTCATGAATTCACCTACAGAATAGAAGGCGTGAGAAATTAGGTACTTCTTTAATTTGGCCCTAAATCTTATGTTTCGAGTTTCATTTTTTATATCGATAGGGAGGCTATTAAAAATTGTTACTGCCATATAACGCACTCCTTTTTGATAGCACGATAGACTTGCCGATGGAGTATGAAAGTCATATTTTGACGTGTATTTACTGTATGCTATTAACTGTTGAATTAGTTACAAGGTTTTCACGATTACATACGAGGAAGATTATTAATGAAAAGATATACTGACAAGCCATGGGCATTATTTGTAGTTTTTTTTTAAATAGTCCTACACGATTCCCTAGATTTGGCACCTACTGTTATTCTAATTACTCTTTTTTTTTTATAGAAATATACTGTTACTATCTGTGGAATTTCCCCAGAATATTATTCCGAAACTCATTACTGAGTGGAAGTATGCAAAGTATATTGTTTTTAAGGTATTGATATTTACTATCTTTCGCATAGATCTAATAGCAAAACAAGCTGAATTTAGTTTGGGGGTAATTTCTTTAATATGATTTTTCCAATTTAAAACATTATCGAGTTTTAAGCCAAGAAATTTGGTTGTTGTTGTTTCTAATAGCGATCTATTGTTAATTTTTTGCTCTAGAAATTTGCGACGTTGAATTTGGACAGGATTTAAATTGAATTTTGTTAGCTTGCTACAATTTAATACCAATTTGTTGACTGAGAACCAGTCACATATTCTGAAGAGAATTTCCTCTGTTGAAGATTGGAATGTGTTGGATTTATTAGCTGTAATTACTATACTTGTGTCATCTGCAAATAATATGGGATGACCTACATCTTTTATTAGGGGGGGCAAGATCATTTATAAACACTAGAAAAAGTAGGGGACTTAATATTGATCCTTGAGGAATTCCATTATTAATAGTTCCCCATGTCGATGCAGATTTCATAGTTGTATTGATATTGTACTGCCTGATAATAGATGTACATATCAGCCAGAACCTCATTAACATTTAATGTGATCTATGAGGTCCATTCACAACGAAAATTAAGTGTAAACTTAAGAACATAAAACTTAAACGCGTAAAATTACGGGACTGTAAATATCCTAATGTAAACATTAAACAATCAGAATAGAGAACAAGTGGAAGGATGACAGCTGATTCAAAATGGCTACTTGTGTCGTTGTTGTTAGAGTTTCATTCTTGACCGACAATAAGTGGCATAAAACGCAAGATTTCTTTATAAAATAAGAATTAAAATTTCAAAGTATTTTCTGATTCCACGACACTTATGATAGGCGACACAATAACAATAAATTACTAAATCGTTGGAAAACGTTACAAGAAGAAATAGATTATGTGCGTACATTGATAAATCCATTAATTAACATTAGTGTAAAATATATTTTATTTACTTTCACAGTTAAATTCACTTGAAATTGATTGTCATACATTATCTTTCAACCCTGCATCCTTGTAAGACTTGATTTTCTTGTCATACAAACAGGGATGTCTGACGAAACGCAACTAACATTTCATCTAACGACGGCAATATGCAACAGCAGTGCGCTCTGATTGGCTGATTTCGCATAACCGTAAGCTGGAGCTTGCAAGCTACTATGTTACGTTAATTGAACGTTTACGTTTATATTTACGTGTTCCATTATATTACATATCGTCTAGCTTTTATGTTTACGTTACGTTTACGTTTAATTTTCATTGTGAATGGGCCTTAAAACACAGAGAAATCACCATCTTCTTCGGCATTGATTACCTCCTTTTATAAACTAGTGATCTGTAATAATTAGGGACCGGATTTTTATGTAATTACATATTATATTCCTTTCCACCTAATCGTACATAAATAATAAATCTTTGTGAATCTTGTAATTACCGTTATTAAAATTTGATACTACATATTTTTACATATTTACCCCCACATTACATATTATGGCTTGGCATTACATAAATCTACATATTTAGAGGTTTTATTCATTTTTACTTCTCTAAAAGGGGAAAAAAAAAGACTTGTGCTGGGGACGTTTACAATTTGAAATACACAGATTTAAAAGCCTTTTACTTACCCAAGAAAGGACATATTTCGGGAAGAAAGAAAACGTCCTTAGTTCCAGAAAGTAATAGAGGCACTGATCCCATACCGCCCACTGTAAATGAGTGAACAAAAGGCAAACCTTTCTGATACAACTACCTTGTGTTGTAAAACTCACTCTGAAAGTAGCGTTGCTTTCATGCGATGGAGTGGGACGAGGACGACATGATTGGTCTCGAACTATAATTGTTCTGCACACGTCTTAACAAGCCGTTCCCATGCAATTTGCAACCTTACCCACCCTCGGAAAACCCGTGTCAAGTCTGACATGAGCCGCAATAAAGTAGCCGACTTTTGAAAAGAAGCTGGAGTGAAGGAACAAACTGGAAAGATGTTGAAAGAATAAAATGAATAGCTTTTCAGATTATTGCTTGACCTCTTTATTTTAAACTTAGTAGACCTATACGGAAATGGGATTTTCCGAGCAATTAGAAAGTATGGTTCTAGGCTGGAATAATCCTACCCTTCTGAATGAGACAGGAATGTCACTTTTCAAACAATAGTTTATAAGTGCCTATACTTTGAGATTTTTGTATGTACTTTGTTTCTTACAGAGAGCAGATAAAATGCATGTGTCCCACATCTCCTCTCATTTTCTCCTAATCCAGTAAAGCAAAACAGTGCTTGCAGTACTGTTGTGTCATTCATTTCACTCAGTTCTCTAGTTTTAGTACTTACAGTATAAAGTGCAAGTGAGTTTATCTACTGCTTTTAACTAACTAAAATGGCCCCTGTATCTTCAACCCTGACGACAAAAATGGAATCATTGGTTGCGATGGACGAAGGTTTCACTACAGATGGAAAAATAGTAATGTGTCAAGCGTGCGGTAAAAAAAATTCGTGTGCTCTATGAAATCACAACTGGAGAGTCTTGCCTATCCTATACCTGCCAGATATTGATAATTTTCATGATTTTACATATTTTGGTACATATTCAGCTTATTTTTCTTACATAAATATGTACATATTTCACACCTTGATATTACATAAAAATCCGGTCCCTAGCTAATAATTTGGGAGACAAGTTAATCTCGCGCGGTTATGCCAACTGCAGGGATTTAGATAGTTACGTGCCGCTGGTGTTCTGAATGACACGCAGTGCATCTGCAATATGTTATTGACGATGATTTTGAAGTAATGCTAAAATTGCGCGAGGGAAAACAGAAATGTCCCCCAACACCATCTTAGCGCACTGCACTCGCTAAGATCCGAACCAAAAAAACCCTTCGCCACGAGACAGCCGCCCTCCTGCAGGCTGGGAAGCATTACACCCCGCGTCTTGTCACGGATGCCATTCCGTATGCATTATGATGTCACAGGGACGCAAAAAGGGGTGCGAATTGCCCTGTTATCTGTCTCATAAATCGCGAATATCTTACCCTCGAGCAGCAGGGTGTTCGGTTTCTTCTACTGCCAACTCAACATATTCAAAAGTGATGAGGCATGCAACCCGCTCGACTGCGTTACAAGTGTTATCAGCTGCGAGAACAACCCTGACAGCTTAGATGTGTTGCCATCAGGCATTGCTGAAAATATCCTTTATTGCTACTGTTGCTACTCTTCAACATTGTTGACATTACTTCTACCACAGTCTAGTACAGTGCTGTCAAAGCAAGCGCATTTTTCTGACCTTGACGTCGTGCGCGGGCAGCAAGCGCTAAGTATGGAAAGAGGAAGGGTTGTGTATATGAATAAGCGACCTGTTGGATTAAGAAAACAGTGGTGCACAAACTTCAAACGGAACGTGAAATTTTATGTCGTTATTTTTATATGGCTTCTTTCTGTTTAATATTATCTATATTGTCTGTAAAACAAAAGTACTAACACTGATTTCTTAATATTGCACTTGTGTCTTAAATCTTAATAACATAATAGAGAGTTATTCACTTAAATTCCATAGTAGTGTAATATTATACTGTATTAAGTGGATGAAACACATCATTCATAAAGAAAGTGATATTCCAAAGAAAGAGATTGAGTATGACATGATAAGTTGGAATTTATATTGATGGTATCTTTAGCCTTACAAAAATAATCAATAAACTAATCAAAACAATATTACAGTACAAAGCAAAGTTACCTAGGTACTGTATCTGTTTTAAGTGTAACTAATATTACGTAACAAAACTCTTATCGCATTATGCTTTTAAGGTGATACAGTATTTGTGAGCAACTTCCTATCATCAGAATATTAAATTATTTTCTCGAAATCTGCTGAAGCTATAGAGCTGACATTTTTACAACACGTATCTTTTGCTTATGATCTAACAGTAGTTGCTTTGTTAATTCATTTCCTTACAAATAACTTCCATGCGAATATTTTCAAAATTTTCAATACACTATCTTCAGTAATACATGTATACGGCATATTAGATTTACGAAAACATTCTGTAAGGCTACTAAATAAATAGGCCTATACCTGAAAATTTCACTTTTCTATACGAAAAGTTGAGAAAATATTTCTTTTGAATAAAAAAATCAAACTTGTGAAAAATGAGCATTAAAATTAAAACTTACATTCTTATAATGCACTTATACTTCTCAGGCAAATCTAAAAATTAACATGGATACAGTTTTAATAAGTTCTCTTCCCTTTATCTATTGAATCAGTGCTGGCCATCCCTGAATATAGCTCGACCAAGCGGCATATACCACCTCTTTCGTCTGTCTCTTTCCTTTCCGCTGTAAAGCGCTCAGGCTCTCCTGGGCTCTAAAGCGCGAGCTTGCTTCTGTGGGCTTCAATTGACAAGTCCCGTCTAGTATATACAGTCACGAAGCTCAATATGTAGTAAATATGCATCCATAGATAGTTGCTAACCACTAGGATCGCTAATATCGCGTCATTACAGACAATGCAAAATAGTACCGGCACAATCTATTGTTCCTAGCACCCTCACAACTCAAGCTTCGTAACTGTATATACTAGACTGTGCTTCTACTTCCACTGCTTCTGCTGCTACTACTACTACCACTACTATCATTCCTATCCTAAACATTACTACCGCCACCTGTACTACTACCATCTCTATTGCTGTTAATATTGCTACGGTAGCCACATTAGTTTATTACGCCTGTTGACTTTTCATGTCTGACCTATTCCCTCACAATGTATCAGGCCTTTGAAAAACTGCAATCAGATATTTTGAATCCAATAGTTTTAGCGCCGAAATGGTGACGTTTGAAATTATGTTTGTGATGAAATTATTGTGACACAAATGTGAACCCTGTCCATTTTTCACGTGTGGTCAATTTCTTACACTATAGCAGGTCTCAAATAGTGTGGAACTTTAGAAACTATAATCAGATGTTTAGAATTTAATAGTTCTATTCCCGAAATGATGGCATTTGACATAATAATATAAGTAACAAAAATTATAGAGTGGATCTTTAAAGATCTGCATTCATGTGTTTTAAATGCAATACTTTTAGTTCCGAAATGATTGCGTTAGACATAATAAAATCTGTAAGTGAAATTATTGTGGCAGGTATCAAATAGTGTGGATCTTTGAAGATCTGCATTCATGTGTTTCAAATTCAATACTTTTAGTTCCGAAATGATGGCGTTAGACATAATAAAATCTGTAAGTGAAATTATTGTGGCAGGTATCAAATAGTGTGGATCTTTGAAGATCTGCATTCATGTGTTTTAAATTCAATACTTTTAGTTCCGAAATGATGGCGTTAGACGTAATAAAATCTGTAAGTGAAATTATTGTGGCAGGTATCAAATAGTGTGGATCTTTGAAGATCTGCATTCATGTGTTTCAAATTCAATACTTTTAGTTCCGAAATGATGGCGTTAGACATAATAAAATCTGTAAGTGAAATTATTGTGGCAGGTATCAAATAGTGTGGATCTTTGAAGATCTGCATTCATGTGTTTTAAATTCAATACTTTTAGTTCCGAAATGATGGCGTTAGACGTAATAAAATCTGTAAGTGAAATTATTGTGGCAGGTATCAAATAGTGTGGATCTTTGAAGATCTGCATTCATGTGTTTCAAATTCAATACTTTTAGTTCCGAAATGATGGCGTTAGACATAATAAAATCTGTAAGTGAAATTATTGTGGCAGGTATCAAATAGTGTGGATCTTTGAAGATCTGCATTCATGTGTTTCAAATTCAATACTTTTAGTTCCGAAATGATGGCGTTAGACATAATAAAATCTGTAAGTGAAATTATTGTGGCAGGTATCAAATAGTGTGGATCTTTGAAGATCTGCATTCATGTGTTTCAAATTCAATACTTTTAGTTCCGAAATGATGGCGTTAGACATAATAAAATCTGTAAGTGAAATTATTGTGGCAGGTATCAAATAGTGTGGATCTTTGAAGATCTGCATTCATGTGTTTCAAATTCAATACTTTTAGTTCCGAAATGATGGCGTTAGACATAATAAAATCTGTAAGTGAAATTATTGTGGCAGGTATCAAATAGTGTGGATCTTTGAAGATCTGCATTCATGTGTTTTAAATTCAATACTTTTAGTTCCGAAATGATGGCGTTAGACGTAATAAAATCTGTAAGTGAAATTATTGTGGCAGGTATCAAATAGTGTGGATCTTTGAAGATCTGCATTCATGTGTTTCAAATTCAATACTTTTAGTTCCGAAATGATGGCGTTAGACATAATAAAATCTGTAAGTGAAATTATTGTGGCAGGTATCAAATAGTGTGGATCTTTGAAGATCTGCATTCATGTGTTTCAAATTCAATACTTTTAGTTCCGAAATGATGGCGTTAGACGTAATGAAATCTGTGAGTGAAATTATTGTGGCAGGTATCAAATAGTGTGGATCTTTGAAGATCTGCATTCATGTGTTTCAAATTCAATACTTTTAGTTCCGAAATGATGGCGTTAGACGTAATAAAATCTGTGAGTGAAATTATTGTGGCAGGTATCAAATAGTGTGGATCTTTGAAGATCTGCATTCATGTGTTTCAAATTCAATACTTTTAGTTCCGAAATGATGGCGTTAGACGTAATAAAATCTGCAAGTGAAATTATTGTGGCAGGTATCAAATAGTTTGGATCTTTGAAAATCTGCATTCATGTGTTTTAAATTCAATACTTTTAGTGCCGAAATGATGACATTTGAAATGATGTTTGTGATGAAATTATTGTGACACAAATGTGAACCCTGTCGATTTTTCACGTGTGATCTATTTCCTTACACTATGGCTGGTCTCAAATAGTGTGGAACTTTGAAGATCTGCATTCATGTGTTTTAAATTCAACACTTTTAGTGCCGAAATGATGACATTTGAAATTATGTTTGTGATGAAATTATTGTGACACAAATGTGAACCCTGTCGATTTTTCACGTGTGATCTATTTTCTTACACTATGGCAGGTCTCAAATAGTGTGGAACTTTAAAAACTACAATCAGATGTTTAGAATTTAATAGTTTTATTCCCGAAAGGATGGCATTTGACGTAATAATATATGTAACAAAAACTATAGTGTGGATCTTTGAAGATCTGCATTCATGTGTTTTAAATTCAATACTTTTAGTGCCGAAATGATGGCGTTTGGAATGTCTGTAGTTGAAGAAAATGTGTACACTATTGATGTTGCGTATTTTATTTAAACTTCATTAGTTTCCAAATACTACTTCTTTCCTCTTTTGGCTTTTCATTAGCTAAATGTTATGCTTTATAAGCAACTACCTCTATTGCAACTTTTTTTATTGTAACATGTAGACGGCGTGTTCACTTTGACATCACAATGTCGATATTTTTAGCAACTTATCAATTATTCCATTCGATGTCATAACTGTAGTAAGACATAGCTACATCCATTTAATATGTTCTGAATTTTTTGTTATTTTCATTATTGTTATTTCATGTTGGCACTTACCACAACAACAAATTAAATAATTAAATTTATTGTTATTATTTGCATTATCATCACGCTAGTTGTAATGCAGATTGCAGCACACAAAGGGGCTTACATATAATCCTGTTTTGTTAGAGCACGGAGTGTTTGTGTTTGTTTGTGCTGGATAGCCCCCCACCTACACTAGCTGCAAGCATGAGTGAATTAACATTATTTATGATGGCAGACGCATAAATCAACGTGCAATTGTTTTAAAACAGCCGCAATGTTGTTTCGTTCTTTTTATTTCAGTAAACCACGTTCCCTCACTGTCACGAGAGAGGAGAGCATCCCCCCCCCTGCCCGCGGGGAAGCCGCTGACAGAAGAACATCGACGCCAGGCATCGAAATGGTGAGCTTGTTCCCATAACGACAGCGCTTAATTTCGCCGCGTCTAGCAGTGTTTTGTTTTAATGTGTAGCTACTGTTCTTGACAATTGCTATGTTATTTTGTTTGAATTTATGTCAAATTTTACGCCATCTTTGTCGGTAATGCAGCTCATATTACCGACGCAAGGACATTACACAAGTTTCTTCCGAAATGTCGTGTCCGCTAGCACCTGGATTTGAAACAAGATCTCCTGCTGATCGTAGCGATTATTGTGTACGTTGCCAAGGTGATAGCTGAAGAGTAGAGATCACTTGATCTGAATTTTGAAGTGCCGTAGTATCTCAGATCGATCCTTGAATTCCCATTCGTAGACAGATATTCACTAAATATTAATCTACAGCATGGATCTCACGAGTTCGTGAGGGTAGACAAGAGCTGGAAAATGTTTGATAGTTCTTTGGTAGAACAATTTTACGAGGTATTCTGAGGAAATCTTGATAAAAACCCGAGTCACACGGGGATAGTTTACAGGAGTCAAGAGCTTGAAGCCTCTAAATTTGATGCTATGTTTGTGATCACACGGAGACATTAAACTTGAAACCATTCTTGAAAAAAAAAAAAGCGCGCTCGGAATGTTGTATTCGCAGTGGTGTTTGAATTCTTGTAATCTGTTATAGTTAATAAAAATCAATAGTGAACTGGCATTTTTAGTTTGGTGAAACTGAAGATGCCACCAGCACATATTAAAGAATGTGTGCAGCTAATTGGCGCCTTGTTGTTTTCGAAACCTTGTTCCAAGAGTTCACTGACTAGTTTCTGGAATAATAATTCCCGCTGTTTTTATTGAAGTATTCTTTGTCACGTATATTCATACTTCTCATACAATTCCAAAAACTTTATGATATCGTTGGAATTTCACTTAGGGGCGTTCATTATTAATTATTATTAATTTACTTCGACAATAGGCCTAAAACTACAAACTTTCTAATATAATAATATTAAATTGGGCTAACCGTCTATACTTATCTAGTTTATTTTATTTTATTGGGTTATTTTACGACGCTGTATCAACATCTAGGTTATTTAGCGTCTGAATGACATGAAGGTGATAATGCCGGTGAAATGAGTCCGGGGTCCAGCACCGAAAGTTACCCAGCATTTGCTCATATTGGGTTGAGGGAAAACCTCGGAAAAAACCTCAACCAGGTAACTTGCCCCCACCGGGATTCGAACCCGGGCCGCCTGGTTTCGCGGCCAGACGTGCTGACCGTTACTCTACAGGTGTGGACTATCTAGTTTATATTTGGATTAAACATGAACGTTTTCGGCACTTATGTGCCATTTTCAAATATATGGAATTGCCTTATTACATGATCAAATAGATACACCTTATGTGTGTGAAATATATGGTATGTACCCTTGATGATCTACCATCGTTTACAACATAATATATAAATTAAATTAAAACCACTTGCTAATAATTAAAATCTATACTAATTTACATCTATAATAAAAGTCCCATTGTTTAATGTGACAATATGGTTATCTTGAAGTTATCACATGCAGTTCCTATATTTATTAAATTTTTTTGAGTTGCACTGTGTTGCACGTATTAAAATGTTAAAATTTGTTTGTTATATATTAACACACCAAGAATTCATGTTGTTTCACTTACGCAAGTGGAAGCACTGTACCACGATGAAATGTTCTGTAATATCAGTTACATTGATGCCTGTTATTGTGTTCCTTCAGTTTGCCAAGGTTGGATGTTACAAATACATCATTGTCTCCATACGATTTTCAGTTAAGCCTTTTACACTGCGAACATAAAATGTTGTTGTTATGTGTGTGAATATACTGGAGTTTAAATGCATTGATTGAAAATATTAACTTACTTACATTGGTCGGACGTGTTGTGTGCTCGACGTTCGTCAGGCTGTTACTGAGAATCGTTCGGTACTCACAATAGTTCTTATTTTAATGAACGTCTGGCGGAACCGGAAGAGATGTGGGGGTAAGGGGATGTGATATAATATTATGGGATAATGTCCGATTTTTCGAGATTCAGTTAAATAAATTGAATATTGGGTTACAAACTTTCTACTTGCCAAGTTGCTACAAGTTAGCATTCACACGAGGGAAGTGGTGGAGAAAAGTTGGTCACGTGACGGGAAAGTGGAAACAAAAGTTGACGGGTCGTCAACTCAAATTCTGCTTGACCGCCAAGTCACAACTTGACTGTCTCGACCATATCACACGGGGAAAGTTGAAGGAAAGTCGACTTGCTCCAAGCACTTGACTCCTGTAAACTATCCCCGTGTGAATTAGCCTAAATGTATAGGCTAGCCTATCAGTGTACAAATGATATAATCAATGTTCCTTCCGCTTAAAGTGACCAGAATTTATTCAGCAGACGATCAACCGATAATCATAATCATATTAACATTCTTAATTTGTGATCTTCGTGCTCCACAACAGCTTTTTTTTTATTTTTGATGTTTGACCTTTAAATAAAGATCTTTGACTCGTTCCTAGGCTAAACTTGATCAGACCATCTTGTTTCAGGGAGTCCAATATCTCTTCGTTCGCATGGTCTGTACTCGAAAGCTTGACGTTGGCATCTATCTCTAGATGATTCCGCCACTTCTTATGATAGATTTTAATGTCCGTCACTGCACCTTACTCTCCTAATTTAGTTCTAATTTCTTCACTCCGCATTCTGTCTTCCAAAGTAGCTCCACAAATAGAGCAAAAAAATCTAATTTTGGCTGTTTCCAATCGTCTTCTGTTTCACTTCCACATTTAAGGGTTAATTTTGAAATTACTTTGTGTAGTTTAAGTTGCATTTCTTATCTCATCCTTTTACAAAACTGCCTTCTGATGTAGCCATTTTACCTGTTATATTTTTGTAACTTTTCTTTCAAATCTTCATTTATATGTTCATATGAAATCAAACATCCTGTACTGTGTTTAAATTTTGAGAGCTGTTCAATCGTGTCATAATGTTTATTTACTTACTTACTGGCTTTTAAGGAACCCGAAGGTTCATTGCCGCCCTCACATAAGCCCGCCATTGGTCCCTATCCTGAGCAAGATTAATCCAGTCTCTATCATCATAGGCTATCCCACCTCCCTCAAATCCATTTTAATATTATCTTCCCATCTACGTCTCGGCCTCCCTAAAGGTCTTTTTCCCTCCGGCCTCCCAACTAACACTCCATATGCATTTCTGGATTTGCCCATACGTGCTACATGCCCTGCCCATCTCAAACGTTTGGATTTAATGTTCCTAATTATGTCAGGTGAAGAATACAATGCGTGTAGTTCTGCGTTGTGTAACTTTCTCCATTCTCCTGTAACTTCATCCCTCTGAGCCCAAAATATTTTCCTAAGAATCTTATTCTCAAACAACCTTAACCTATGTTCCTCTCTCAAAGTGAGAGTCCAAGTTTCACAACCATACAGAACAACCGGTAATATAAATGTTTTATAAAATTCTAACTTTCAAATTTTTTGACAGCAGACTAGATGATAAAAGCTTCTCAACCGAATAATAACAGGCATTTCCCATATTTATTCTGCGTTTAATTTTTACTGTAATTAAATTACGTGTGTGCTAATACTGCCACTGATTTTGACTTTTGACTTGAAATTCTCATATAATTCATTCACTCAAGTCCAAGGATAGGTATTTCACTGCAAGTCTGGCATTCTCCAATCTTTCCTATTTTCTGCCTTCCTCTTAGTCTCCTCATATGATCCATATATCTTAATGTCGTCTATCATCTCATATCTACTTCTGCCCCGAACTCTTCTCCCGTTCACCATTCCTTCCAGTGCATCCTTTAGTAGGCAGTTTCTTCTCAGCCAGTGACCCAGCCAATTCCTTTCTCCCTTCCTGATCAGTTTCAGCATCATTTTTCTTCACTTCTTCATTCTCCTCTAGGTATCTTTCGCCGTTGATCGTAGTATTCAATTTGCATGTCTCGTATCTTTATCCTTTCTGAAGTCAAACTGTTCTTCTTTTTCCAACCGTCCTATTTTAGAATATAAACTATAGATTCAGTATTCGTAGAAGAATCTTCGTCGAGTGCGATATCAAGCTGATAATCTTGAACTCATCACATTCACATTAAATCTTACTCTTAAAATTTTGTTCAAATGAAGACAACATCTCTAATTCTGCTAGTAACACCTGGCGATCTGCAAGTGACATTGTTGAAATGCGACGAATTCCATTGTCTTCTACACCTGCAGTATCGTAACAGCTGCCATTTCTTGTGCAGATCCCTGCTTCATCCGTCATTGCCCATGTGCAGCCGTCCGTCTTCTTGTGGATGCCCGCACACCGTATCAGCATTCAAGTTGGGTACTTTAGAAAACATGAAGGACTGATTTTCTTACAAAGACCTGATACACATACATTAAGAAGAGTATCTTTCTCCAGATGTCCTGATCTCTGTTCTTTGCCCGTTTAAGACCTGATATACATACATTAAGAAGAGTATCTTTCTCCAGATGTCCTGATCTCTGTTCTTTGCCCGTTCAAGACCTGATACACATACATTAAGAAGAGTATCTTTCTCCAGATGTCCTGATCTCTGTTCTTTGCCCGTTCAAGACCTGATACACATACATTAAGAAGAGTATCTTTCTCCAGATGTCCTGATCTCTGTTCTTTGCCCGTTTAAGACCTGATACACATACATTAAGAAGAGTATCTTTCTCCAGATGTCCTGATCTCTGTTCTTTGCCCGTTCAAGACTTGATACACATACATTAAGAAGAGCATCTTTCTCCAGATGTCCTGATCTCTGTTCTTTGCCCGTTTAAGACCTGATACACATACATTAAGAAGAGTATCTTTCTCCAGATGTCCTGATCTCTGTTCTTTGCCCGTTTAAGACCTGATACACATACATTAAGAAGAGTATCTTTCTCCAGATGTCCTGATCTCTGTTCTTTGCCCGTTCAAGACTTGATACACATACATTAAGAAGAGTATCTTTCTCCAGATGTCCTGATCTCTGTGCTTTGCCCGTTCAAGACGTGATACACATACATTAAGAAGAGTATCTTTCTTCAGATGTCCTGATCTCTGTTCTTTGCCCGTTCAAGACTTGATACACATACATTAAGAAGAGTATCTTTCTCCAGATGTCCTGATCTCTGTTCTTTGCCCGTTTAAGACCTGATACACATACATTAAGAAGAGTATCTTTCTCCAGATGTCCTGATCTCTGTTCTTTGCCCGTTTAAGACCTGATACACATACATTAAGAAGAGTATCTTTCTCCAGATGTCCTGATCTCTGATTCTTTTCCCGTTCAAGACTTGATACACATACATTAAGAAGAGTATCTTTCTCCAGATGTCCTGATCTCTGTTCTTTGCCCGTTCAAGACTTGATACACATACATTAAGAAGTCCACGTCTGTGGAGTAACGGTTAGCACGTCTAGCCGCGAAACCAGGCGGCCCGGGTTCGATTCCCGGTCGGGACAAGTTATCTGGTTGAGGTTTTTCCGGGGTTTTTCCTCAACCCAATATGAGCAAATGCTGGGTAACTTACGGTGTTGGACCTCGGACTCATTTCACCGGCATTATCACCTTCATCTCATTCAGACGCTAAATAACCAAAGCTGTTGATAAAGCGTCGTAAAATAACCTACTTAAAAAAAAAAAATACATTAAGAAGAGTATCTTTCTCCAGATGTCCTGATCTCTGTTCTTTGCCCGTTTAAGACCTGATACACATACTTTAAGAAGAGTATCTTTCTCCAGATATCCTGATCTCTGTTCTTTGCCCGTTCAAGACCTGATACACATACTTTAAGAAGAGTATCTTTCTCCAGATGTCCTGATCTCTGTTCTTTGCCCGTTTAAGACCTGATAAACATATATTAAGAAGAGTATCTTTCTCCAGATGTCCTGATCTCTGTTCTTTGCCCGTTTAAGACCTGATACACATACATTAAGAAGAGTATCTTTCTCCAGATGTCCTGATCTCTGTTCTTTGCCTGTTTAAGACCTGATACACATACATTAAGAAGAGTATCTTTCTCCAGATGTCCTGATCTCTGTTCTTTGCCCGTTTAAGACCTGATAAACATATATTAAGAAGAGTATCTTTCTTCAGATGTTATGATCTCTGTTCTTTGCCGGTTGATGACGTTTTAAGTTTATTGGCAGCGTAGAAGATACTTCAAAAGCTATGTTATGATTTGTTTACAGTTGGATAGAAGACAGAAGTCGCTTCTTAACAATATGTAAACCGGTTTGACCAGATACGCGAGGGGTGAGGGGGAGCGCGGCGAAAATGGCCGTCTTACGCTACATCCGATGTCGCTGTATGAGTCAGGGTTGATTGCGTCAGTGTGAATTGAACTACGGAATCGAGCAGTAATCCGTTCTGTAGTCCACCGTTGTGGCGTAACGTCTAGGGTGTCTGACCGTGAAACGAGCGGGCCCGGGTTGAAATCCTTGTTGGGTTTTTTCCGAGGTTTTCCCTCATTCAATTGAAGCAGAATTGCTGGTAACTTTCGGCGTTCGAACTCGGACCCATTTCGCCATCATTAATTCACATATCATCGTCATCATCATCCATACAATAGCCCGGGTTAAGTTCTCGGTACAGCTTGCTGTACTTGTACAAGAGCGTGGCCGTTCAGTTACCCAATCATTCACAATACACGATTGGTAAGCACAATAAGCCTCAGGCTGCAGTGTAAGCTTTCGGGTCTCTCCTCCGTACGGGAGGAGAAATTTATTTACTTTCAATATTACAAAGTAGTTCTGCCTTTAAAGGCTTGCAGTGTAGCACAGTTCTGCTACAGAAACTCTCTTTTTACTTAGAACTGGTTTCTCATTTTCTTGATTGATGAAATAGTAATATACTTTACAAGAGCGGTATGTTGACGTTTTCATGGTCGAGGAAAAGATTGAAAAAGCGAAACGTAGTTGAGCTTTTTTAATTTCCGAGAACATAAAAACAAACATACCGCTCGTGTATCGTACATTATTTTGTGCGAAGATCGTTTATTACATACCTGAAAGACGAATTTCTAATTAGTTGCAATGAAATCTCCATGTTGGTTTCTGTTTAATGACGGCAACTTCGGAACACCAAAATATCTTTCTTCAACATTCTTGCTATAAAATGTTTTCTGTGTTGTACTCCAGCAGGCCGTGATATACGTCTGTCTTTTTTTTCCCCCAGTATATAAATGCGAACTTAAAACAAACGGTAAGGTTATGTAATGATTTATTTTTCATTTTAATATTTTAACAATATTATTTATATAACATATTGCAGTAATAGCATCGGCATCTGGAATCTTGTTGATTTTTTCACGGCTTCCTTAATGTTACTTATATCAGGAATGCAATAAGTTTCGTGGAGTAGTAGACTTTACTTAATGTTTGCAAATATTTAAAAACAATAATTAACATTGCAATTTAGGTGAAATTGCAGTGGTAAGTTTCAATTTATAATTATTACTATGTTAAACGTCTCTAAAAATAATATGTTAAAAGCCTAAAGCAGTAAAATGAATGTCGCGCTTAAGCGGTAAGAAGAGGGAAATTGTTATGTGTGTTACGTTGGGAATACTGAATGTGGTATTTCACACTTACCGTGTATTGGTTCTGTGCGTAAAACAAGCAAATCCGCACGACCTCGCACAAATGTATTTTCCAAAGAGCACTTAGTCACGATGCAAGTACCGATTTTCGGCCACATTTTCTTCATTCTTTTAAGCGGATCTCCACACCGACTTTCTTCTTCAATCTCTTTACAAGGGCATCAGAAACGTTATTTTATGTAGAAATGCCTCAGACTACTAAACGTAAGAAGTGGGATATTTCGGGGTATCACATCGCTAGCTCCGACATGCTTAGCTTGATCAGCGATTTCTATATAATAAACAGGACGTAATGAAAGCAAAGTAGTTACTGTGGCAGCTTAGTGTATCAAGTCGACGGCACTGCTTGCTAGAGGTGTAGTCAACCACTGCTTGTCGCAGGAAGAAGGTGGTTAACAACATGTCGTTACGCAACAATGTGTAAGTAATGTCAGTAACGAGTGTTGAGCATACAGCAGGTAACCCTGCATCAGTAAGATCCTGAATGAAAGTAAATTTTGCATTTACCAGCACTGAATGCGTCCACTTCAATACAACACAGAACAAAGGACTTGGCCAGTGCCTGTGAAAAAGAGATGCCTCTGTCAGAAATTGAACCCAGTACGCTCTCCGGAGCTAAAAACACGTACCGACTGAGCCACAGGGACAGCTGGCATCATTTAAGGGGAGAGGATGGTATTTTTTGGTGAAAAATGAGTATATTAAAAAAAAAAAAACTTTAGATTTTCTGTGATATGTGTGGAATGCATAGCATAACATTTTGTGGGTATTTGTGCCCTTATCGGATGTTGAGTCGCCATTTTTAAACTTCCTGCGTTATGGATTTTTAAATCACTCGCCCACTTTTATTGTTGTTTCCGGTAAATTAAATTTTCAAAAAAAAAAAAAAATTTTTCTTTAAAATACCCTTTGATATGTGTGTGGAATGCATAGCATAACATTTTGTGGGTATTTGTGCCCTTATCGGATGTTGAGTCGCCATTTTTAAACTTCCTGCGTTATGGATTTTTAAATCACTCGCCCACTTTTATTGTTTTTTCCGGTAAATTAAATTTTCAAAAAAAAAAAAAAAAATTTTTTTCTTTAAAATACCCTTTGATATGTGTGTGTGGAATGCATTGCATAACATTTTGTGGGTATTTGTGCCCTTATCGGATGTTGAGTCGCCATTTTTAAACTTCCTGCGCTATGGATTTTTAAATCACACTCCCGTTTTTATCGGTTTCCAGTAACTTCATTTTTTTTTTTTTTTTTGCTACATTGCCAGACAAAAATGGATATAATTTCTGAACAGATTAAAGATACATTCATGAAATTTACAAAACAGATTCTTTAGACTATTAGGAAACTTTTCTCTGTAACAGAATTTTGTTAATTTATTAATTAATTTATTTTATTTATTTTATTATTTTGCTAATAATCGTAACATAAAATATAAAATATTCAGAGAAACTTTAGCTCGCCCCTGAAAGAGTAGAACTCGTGCTCAGGGGCGGATTCCTGAATTGAAATTAATAATTATACAATACAATTATAATTAATAATTATACAATACAATTTGCAATTATAGTATATAAATTAAAATTTACAATTTTTCAATGTTTATAAAATCCATACATAACTTTTTAAATTTAATACTAGAACTATTCGAATTGACAAGATTAGGATATTTAAATATTAATTTGTTATATATTCTTGGGCCTAAATTACTACTATGATTAAATACTGTAACAGTGTTGCATTTTGGTTCAAACAATCTTAAAGAATTCATACCTTTTGTTTCATAACTATGAGAATACAATTCAAAATTATTTCGATTTTTATATATGAATTTCATTAATACAATATAATAAATTTGTCTTACGTTAAGTACATTAAAGTCTAGAAACAAATTTTGAGATGGAAAATCAATAGGTTTATAAGACATATTTTAATTATTTTAATTAATTGATTTCATTTTAAACATACGTCCGTTTGTTTGCAAGAAAGGAAATCAGAAAATTGTTATTAAATTTTAATTGTTTATTTTAGAAATATATTGCAAAAACTTGTTTGAATCTATCTTTAAAAACGGTTCAGATATATCGGTTTTAGTATAATTCTGCATTGGGTGTATTTTTTTTCAAATTTGGGCCCCCCAAATAATTTGTTTTTTTTTTTTTTCAAAATATTTTTATTTGGTTGAGTTGCCATAGCTACGAGTTCTCTACATACAAAAAATTAATATTTTACACCAAACAGGAAAAAATTTTAAAGAATACCATCCTCTCCCTTTAACATCGCTTTTCAACTACTGAAACTGCTGAGATGAACTGTTGACTGTTCTTGCAGAGCTGGCCGCCCATGCGGTGCAGCCGATTAATGTTCCAGCTTCTTTATAGCTGAAAACTTAAATTCTGTCTGATGCATAAGTAGACCACCCGCACAGCAAATTATATTTAAATTTTATGCGCCAAATGGAATACATAACATTCAGTAAGGGCAGGGGTGTACAAGTGGTTATTTTAAAAATTCATGACCGGCGTTCGGTCTATCTTCATGCCATCCATCATGGCGCTACACTTCAAGAAACGCTGCGTGCATTTCATACAGTTCCCCCCAACTTCCTGATGGTGAATCTGCAATGCATTCATTTTGATAAAACTCTCGCATCTTATTCTTGATCTTCTTATGGGTCTTATTTTGTAGAATTTCAGAGTGTAACGAAAGTTGGCAAAAAGTAACTGATTTAAGCATTTGGCAACGAAAGTAACGAATTTAAGAGACTCGAATGATCGTGGGTAACGAAATTACGCGTATTGTATGTATGTATTTATTCACACTGCAGTGGGTATATTACCCGGTGGCAGTGGTAACTAATTACACTCAATAATGACAATAATAAACTTATTAATTAAAATACAATTAATAATAATACTAATAATTAATACTAGCAATAATTAATAATAATAATAATAATAATAATAACAACAACAGGGAATATACTAAATTAAATGAAACGATCACTTAAAATAACATTTGAAATAAATCTAATTTGTATCTTAAAACTAAGATCGAACTAAAACCCACGAGTATGATATGTTCATATCTGCACAAGTACCTTTCAAATTACACTCATTTCGCTGTCAACTCACTCACTGCAATGGAACTACGACACATTTCACTGATTCTATACTGATTTCACTGACACTTCAAAAACATTTCACTGTTCAAATACTTTGCACTGCCACTATAAACTATAAAGCTTCACTGACAGGAACACGTTTCACTTACACAACACACTTCACTGACACAACATAATTCTTCACTGATACAACACACTTCACTGACACAACATAATTCTTCACTGATACAACACTTCAATAACAACATATCATTTACATCCTTTAAATACTGTGTATAATTATCGTCTATTAGTAAAGTCCTTAAGCCTATTTTTAAATACATTTTTGGTTGTTGGTAAAGCCTTTAGTAAGTCTGCAGGTAAAGCATTCCAGTCCCTGATAGTACGATTGAGAAAAGAAAACTTTCCAGTGTCCGTCCTCTGCCTTCTTTCCCTCAATTTATATGAGTGGTCGTTCCTTGAAGAGTAATTTGGCGGCTGCAACCTATTTTTTATTTCTCTCCAGGCAGGCTCACCTCTGTATGTTTTGAACAGTGCGCATAATCGAATTCGCGTTCTCCTGTCCGTGAGTGTGTCCCATTTTTAATGGTGAATTTTTCCGACAACACTTAAGAGCCCGTTTTTTAATCTTTTCCAGTGTCTTAATATGTTCTAATCTGTAAGGATCCCAACATGCAGCACCATATTCCATTACTGGACGTACAAGTGATTTATATGCAATCTCTATTGTACAGATTCACTTATTTAATCTCGGCACCGCTGTGGAGGTCGGTAGTCAGGGATTACGTGGTAGTCCAGTACAGTATAGAAGGCTGAAAGAGAACCTTGCTGCGTGTCCGTTGGAATGGAGATCAGAAAACTTAAGAAACAGTAAATTGTTTCTCTAAAATTAAATGTTAAAAGTGTTAAACTTTTTTTAAATGGTAATACAATATAACGTACTGTCAGACGAGTTCGTTTCAACATCGGTGTGATGTCATCAAATTATGCAGAACATGTTACAAACAACTATAACAATTACAACATAGGAACATATATGGAAATACTATACATCACACCAGAAAGTTCACATATTAGAACAATACGAAACAAGCACACAATAATATACACGCAACATATAGTTAACATAGAATTACAATTCAATACATACTAGTGGCCTGTGCAGCAAATGCTGCAAACTAAGTTCATTAGACGTTCAAATAAAATTTTTTCAGATTTATTTTCAATGAAGAATACCAGACATTCTGAAAGTTATTTGCTTCCATAATAATGAAAGATACTCTCTCTCGAGCCAATATTGAAGAGAACCACGCATATAAATATCTAGACCACACCGCCATTAAATATATGAAAAAGATCCAACTCCACTTGATTAATAACTATAAAAATATTTGATTTTTAATAATATTATTATCTTATGTAAGTTTTATAGCTTTCAGTAACATATACTATATATACTATATTGCCGCCACTCACTAAAATATAGATATCAGAATCTAATTTAAATTATTTTCTACATCTACTTATATAACCCCAAAATGTTTCACTTTCATATCATCAATATAGCATTAATATGTATAATTCATGAAAAATAGTCACATCATGGCATTAACTACAATAATATTTCATTTCTAATAGTAATAATGTCATCAAACCACCTCAAGTTTAGTAGGTTTTTAATATCCAATACACAGCTGTATCCAGAATATTACACACCACAGAATCGAACCTGTAAATTATTTTTAGTAAGTTAAGTTTTTAATAACCAATTTAATTTGAACTCTAAATATGTCAGCATTCTTGCAGATCATGGCCTTCGTGTAATATTGTTTACTGTAGTGTGTGTTTTGTTTTATTCTTAAATGGAACACGGCCGACTTGATGCTCGCTTCGCTTCTCCTGAATGCAATTAGCTAGTTCTCAAAACTGACGACAGATGGATTTTGGAAAATATGAAAATTATGTAGGAAAATTGACATTTCACTGAAAACTACCATTTTTCCGAATAACTTTGGGTTCCAAGCTTCAAAATGAGGGGCCATTTATTAAAATCCGTTCAGCCGTTTTCCCGTACTTTCCATTACCAGTTCAAATTATATATTCTTCCAGCACGATGTTTAATATTATTCATTAGCAACAGCAGAATATGCGAATAAGTAGTGGAGGCATAACATATAACAATACTTGATCACTGAAAGGAAAGCCCTTCCTGACTGCTACATACATTCGTGTTAAGAAAGCGCAACTTTATTAAATGCTGCGATATGTCGCGTATCCTAGCAACGTGCCGACGAGCAATGAGATGCGTAATTTGCCTTCACAGGCTGCAATTAGCAGCGTCTGGGAGACGCGATTCACAGCCTGGCTTTGTTGTCAGTGCGGGTTTAATTGGCAGCCGTGTGTATGGATGAACAGAGCATGTTTGCCGCTAATCCCTCCAACCACAGGCTGTGCGATGGACCTCCATGCTTCCGAAGCACTTTTCTTCTTGTTGAAGACAAAGTCCCCAACTTGTTTTGTGATGTGCGTGCTAATAATTTTTTAAACATAGGTTCACTTCGTCTGAAGTTTGGTAGGAAATGTAGGTCCACTTCAGGGGATATCGACAAAAATTCGATATGGAACTCGAGTAGTGCAAGGCAGCAGAGACTCTGGGTGAAATATGTTGAGACATCACGATATGTTGAGTGTATTTTGTTCTGTGTTCTATGTATTTATTTACACTGCAAGTGGGCAAGCACCCGCTGGCAGTGGTATACACAATATAAACAATACACAATAAAATTTACAATATACAATACACAATACAATTATACAATACACAATACAATTATATACACAATACAGTAAGAATACACAATATAATTTAACACAATAATAATAAAACATAAATAAAATACCTAATTTTACATTACAACCTACATAATTATGTATAGGCCCTACATAAGTTTCAATAGTCTTTCACTTTACTCTCATCTCACTCACTGTAGTGGCACTATGACGCATTTCCCTGACACTTTAGCACACATTTCACTGACACTGTAGAACACATTTCATTGACGCTATAAATTATCACTGATCGGAACTATTCACTGCACTGTAAAACCATAACTTCACTGACTCACCTCGCTTCACTGATACAACAGTTCAAATAAGTCAAATAATTACACCCTTATGCATACTTATAAACAGAACTACATTTAAGCTAAACATTTCTAGTCTAAGGCCCTCTTACACGCTATTTAAATAATTTACAATTGAAACCAAGGGAGTAATTCGTCAGGCTAAATGATTACATGTCACCTTAAAAAAAATTAAATGTTAAATGTTACCTTATTTTTAATTTGCACTTAATACACAACTTTTTAAGTTATTCTTGAATCTCCTTAAGGAAGGACAGCCCTCAAAGACCGCTGCAGGTAGGTCATTCCAATCATTTATAGTTCTATTTAAAAATGAGAATTTACCTACATCCGTTTTCTGTTTCCTACATTTGTTTTTAAAATCATGATCGTTCCTACCATAGTACGTTGGCTTTTCTAACCGAGCCGTTATGTCTACCCATGCTTTCTGACCTAGATGTGCTCTATACAATTATGTTATTCTAGTTTTCCTACGTGTGTTTTCCAAGGTTTCCCATTTAAGTTCTTTTATCGTATCGTTTCCATCTTCTCTTTTACCTTTAACAAATTTAGCTGCCCTATGCTGGATTCATTCTAAGGAATTTACCTGATATATTCTATAGGGATCCCAACATGTAGTTCCGTATTCCATTAACGGTCGCACTAACGTTAGATATGCTATTTCCCTCGATTTGGGGCTAGCCTTTCTCAAGATTCTTATAATAAAGTGAAGTGCCCTCCATGCTTTACCCGTAACATTATCAACATGCTCTCCCCAAGAAAGTTTGGAGTTTAACGCTTTTTATGACAAATGGGAAAGAAGGAATGCAGAATTATGAACTGTCTACCGGCAGAGACATAAAGAAATATCTAGAGCTGCGTAGAAGAGGAGGGCAGGATGACGAACAGGAAACAGAAGGGATACAGGAAGAAAAGGTTAGGAAGCAAGTGAAACCGGGACGTGAAGATTAAGAAACTGAAGGAAGTGAAAGAAAATACAGAAGAATAGGAGAGACAATTTTAGGAAAGTAAAGGAGATGAAATAAGTTATGAATTACTGAAATAAAATACATAAAGTGAAGAATGTAGAACAGAAATTAATAGTATGGAGAATGGAAGATAAAAGGGAAGTGTAAAGAAGGAATGGAGAAAAAATGGGAGTATAAGGGTACAGTGCATCAGTTATTCATAGATTTCGAAAAGGCATATGACTCGGTTATGTGAGAAGTTTTATATGATATTCTTATTGAATTTGGTATTTCCAAGAAACTAGTTCGATTAATTAAAATGTGTCTCAGTGTAACGTATAGCAGAGTTCGTATAGGTCAGTTTCTGTCAGATGCGTTTCTAATTCACTGTGGGCTAAAGCAAAGAGATGCACTATCACCTCTACTTTTAACTTCGCTCTAGAGTATGCCATTAGGAAAGTCCAGGATAACAGAGAGGGTTTGGAATTGAACGGGTTACATCAGCTGCTTGTCTATGCGAATGACGTGAATATGTTAGGAGAAAATCCACAAACGATTAGGGAAAACACGGGAATTTTACTGGAAGCAAGTAAAGAGATAGGGTTTGGAAGTAAATCCCGAAAAGACAAAGTATATGATTATGTCTCGTGACGAGAATATTGTACGAAATGGAAATATAAAAGTTGGAAATTTATCTTTTGAAGAGGTGGAGAAGTTCAAATATCTTGGAGCAACAGTAACAAATATAAATGATACTCGGGAGGAAATTAAACACAGAATAAATATAGGAAATACCTGTTATTATTCGGTTGAGAAGCTTTTATCATCCAGTCTGCTGTCAAAAAATCTGAAAGTCAGAATTTATAAAACAGTTATATTACCGGTTGTTCTTTATGGTTGTGAAACTTAGACTCTCACTTTGAGAGAGGAGCACAGATTAAGGGTGTTTGAGAATAAGGTGCTTAGGAAAATATTTGGGGCTAAGAGGGATGAAGTTACAGGAGAATGGAGAAAGTTACACAACACAGAACTGCACGCATTGTATTCTTCACCTGACATAATTAGGAACATTAAATCCAGACGTTTGAGATGGGCAGGGCATGTAGCACGTATGGGCGAATCCAGAAATGCATATAGAGTGTTAGTTAGGACGCCGGAGGGAAAAAGACCTTCAGGGAGGCCTAGACATAGATGGGAAGATAATATTAAAATGGATTTGAGGGAGGTGGGATATGATGATAGAGAATGGATTGATCTTGCTCAGGATAGGGACCAATGGCGGGCTTATGTGAGGGCGGCAATGAACCTCCGTGTTCCTTAAAAGCAGTAAGTAAGTAAAGAAGGAATCGGACGAGACGAAGAGGAGAAAGAATAAATACAGGGAAGAGGAAAGAAGAAACAAGAATAATACGAGAATAAGATCAATATAAGAACTTTGATTATGATAGAAACAAGAGGGGGGGTGGAGGGGAGAAGGTGCAGCTCTTCTCAGGAGGTGCGAGGCTCGTTTCATGTATTCTGTATGAAGGGGTTGTATCACTGAGTCTGGAGGGACTCGATTGGCTATCATTTACGGTAGGGGTGGGAAAACTGAATCGTACGAGGGATGTGCTCCGACTCACAAGTAGGCCAGCCGTCTCTCAGTTCGTTCGAAATGAATTCATTTTGTCAAGGGTTAAATATTGATCTCTGATGGAGATGGCCCCAATAACATAAAAACGAGCTGGGATTTGTAGGGGTGAATTTAAATACATGGCGCTGTGAGCAGCAAGAAGTTCCTTCGGGTTAACTGCTTCAAATAGACCAACTTTCTCCAACACAAGCTTACAGCCTGCCTCTATGCCCATGGCTGATGGGATGGATGGATAGATGAATGCATAGATTAATGTATGTGCGGTTTCGTAGATTAATAGACTTAAGAATTCTTAGATTAATGGATGTACGGATTTATAGGTGAAAGGATAAATTGTTTCATATATTAATGGATGTACAAACTTATACGTGAAAGGATAGATGGTTTCATATATTAATGGATGTACAAACTTTTAGGAGAAAGGATAAATGGTTACTTACTTACTTACTTACTGGCTTTTAAGGAACCCGGAGGTTCATTGCCGCCCTCACATAAGCCCGCCATCGGCCCCTATCCTGAGCAAGATTAATCCATTCTCTATCATCATATACCACCTCCCTCAAAGTCATTTTAATATTATCTTCCCATCTACGTCTCGGCCTCCCTAAAGGTCTTTTTCCCTCCGGCCTCCCATTCTATATGCATTTCTGGATTCGCCCATACGTCCCATTCCGAGGCTTGTTTAAAGGATTCGTAACAAGCTGTTTTTTACGGTGATGGGTTGTTAGCCCTTCGCCCAACCCCCAAGCTGGAAGACCACTCCTCATCGGCTATCCGCTACTGCTTATTCAATATATTCGCAGCTACCCTCCATATCTGGAGGCCGTCTCCTCTATCCGCAACCTGAGGACGCGCCATGCCGTGCTGATAGGGACTCACAATATAAATGGTTTCATATATTAATGGATGTACAAACTTATACGTGAAAGGATAGCTGGTTTCATATATTAATGGATGTACTAACTTATACGTGAAAGGATAGCTGGTTTCATATATTAATTGATGTACAAACTTATAGGTGAAAGGATAGATGATTTCATATATTAATGGATGTACAAACTTATACGTGAAAGGATAGATGGTTTCATATATTAATGGATGTACAAACTTATATATGAAAGGATAACTGGTTTAATATATTAATGGATGTACAAACTTATACGTGAAAGGATAGCTGGTTTCATATATTAATGGATGTACAAACTTATATATGAAAGGATAACTGGTTTCATATATTAATGGATGTACAAACTTATACGTGAAAGGATAGATGGTTTCATATATTAATGGATGTACAAACTTATATATGAAAGGATAACTGGTTTAATATATTAATGGATGTACAAACTTATACGTGAAAGGATAGATGGTTTCATATATTAATGGATGTACAAACTTATATATGAAAGGATAACTGGTTTAATATATTAATGGATGTACAAACTTATACGTGAAAGGATAGCTGGTTTCATATATTAATGGATGTACAAACTTATACGTGAAAGGATAGATGGTTTCATATATTAATGGATGTACGAACTTATAGTTGAAAGGATAAATGGTTTCATATATTAATGGATGTACTGACGAAGGATTGAACTGATGAGGATAATGTCTTCTCAATGAAGGAGACCTGTGTTCGAATGCATATTATCTGTGAAGTTCATGGAACAGATAGTCAGGTAATCTTTGAGGACTTTGATTTTCGCTCTCAACTGTCATAGCAAGGCCGGTCATTGCTGCTTGTTATAACTTCCCGATGTGTCATTTACGTTTCTAATGTAATAATTCTGCCAATCAAGCGACATTTCTTCTTTCTTCCATACGTCGTTGTATTACTTAATATGTTTTCATTTCAAGTAGCTGGTGATGTGATGGTGGTGAATTAGTGCCATGGTTACAGGGGAAACGGAGTTGCTTGGAGCTAAGGAATTTGTTCGGCACAGTTACTAAATGTCTCCGGTTCGAACTCGATATGCGCTCACCATTCGCTTGTAGCAGTAATAGCAAACAAATGAGCGATACAGTAGTGTAGCGGACTTGTTAGAAAGCATGTGTGAGCTACTGTAGCAGACTGGCCGGCCACGTGGTTGTTGCAAAAACTGCGCCTGTTTTTCTCCACAGTTGGCAGCGCCGCGTTTGATGAATATTGCAGTCGCCGCCCATGCTGACCCCATCAGCTGTCCGCGGACATTTGTTCCTGCTAAATACTTTATCATGGCGGCCCGCTCGCTCCAATTTTCGAAACCAAAACGAAATTATTTTCTGCGCGTTGCATTCGGTTCATGTTAATACAAAATGAACAGTCGCCGGCACTGCCAGCGTTGCTGGGCTTCATTCCCCCTTCCCTTCTTTAATGTTTTCTTTTTCGTTCATTTTTTCCTTTTCAATTTCCTTACCTTCACGTTGCCTCCTCTGTATTTCCTTCCTTTCTTCATTTCCTCTGTTTGTACATTTATTTATTTACTTACTCTATTTATTTATCCATTTATTCGTTTATTTGTTCGTTTGCTTATTTGTTTGTGTATATTTATTTTATGTATTTATTCATTTAATTAATATATTTGTTTATATATTATATACATATTTATTTATTTTATTTATTTATTTATTTGTAACTAGCGTACCCGTGCGCTCCGCTGCACCCGTTAGAAATAAATATAAAGTAATTACATAATTAAAATACGACGTTTGATCCAGGGAACATTCGTGTTTGATAGAAGGATAAATCGTTTAATATGTTACTTAATTTAAATTGCATTCAAATAATTAAAATGCGATCATTTTGGTCCAGAGACACTCATTTGGTGCAATGACAATTCCTTTAACATGTTTCTTAATTTTTATTACATGCAACCATAGCTTAATGAAGATTGACATCATTTACATTTAATGTGTATACTTTATTTTACTTGTTATAGGTTTCCATTGAATTATGATAATAACTTAATTTTAACCCTTGTTTTCTACGTATTCAGTAAATGGCGCTTGGCCCACTATGGTTCTGAACCCTTCATGTAACTTATATAATATTACATATTATATTATATTATATTATATTATATTATATTATATTATATTATATTATATTATATTATATTATATTATATTATATTATATCAGAAGTTACTGTAATAACATTATAGCATTATGTCCATCTAGAGAAACTACACTTTCCAATGGTGAAATAATAATTAATTATACAAATCGGTTAATTTAGCTTCCGATATTACTTCATACAAACACAGAAACATTCTCTGTAGGCTATCTTTCATAGCTTTCGATTGTTGCTGTCCAAGGCCCTTTATAGACGAAGTCATTTGTTTTTTAATTCACTATACGGCCTTAAATGGCAGTTATTTTAATTTTAAAACTCATTTATCTCATTAAATATCAGTCCTATCAAACTTTTTCAAGGAATAAAACTTATCGCAAATTATATTTAAAGAAACTTTTGCTATTTTATATTTTTCACAAAAATCAATACTAAACGAGATATTTCGATTTATTTAATTCAGGCCCCCTTATAACCCCCCTTTTAAGTAATGTATTTTGAATGCCATATAGCCTAAAATCTAAGTTACAACGAACTTAATTTATATTCCAATTTTCATCGAAATCCGTTCATCCATTATCGCGTGAAAAGGTAACAAACATACAGGCAGACAGACAGACATATAAACAAAAATTTCAAAAAAGCGATTTTCGGTTTCAGGTGGTTAATTATATATGTTAGGACCAATTATTTTTGGAAAATCGAAAATTACCAGAAAAATTTCGGCTACAGATTTATTATTAGTATAGATAAGTCAACATAAAATTCAAATATCTGGGAGCAACAGTAACAAATATAAATGATACTCGGGAGGAAATTAAACACAGAATAAATATGGGAAATGCCTGTTAGTATTCGGTTGAGAAGCTTTTATCATCCAGTCTACTGTCAAAAAATCTGAAAGTTAGAATTTATAAAACACTTATATTACCGGTTGTTCTGTATGGTTGTGAAACTTGGACTCTCACTTTGAGAGAGGAACATAGGTTAAGGTTGTTTGAGAATAAGGTGTTTAGGAAAATATTTGGGGCTAAGAGGGATGAAGTTACAGGAGAATGGAGAAAGTTACAAAACACATAACTGCACGCATTGTATTCTTCACCTGACATAATTAGAAACATTAAATCCAAAGTTTGAGATGGGCAGGACATGTAGGACGTATGGGCGAATCTAGAAATGCATATAGAGTGTTAGTTGGGAGGCCTGAGGGAAAAGACCTTTGGGGAGGCCGAGACGTAGATGGGAGGATGATATTAAAATGGATTTGAGGGAAGTGAGATATGATGATAGAGACTGGATTAATCTTGCTCAGGAGAGGGACCAATGGCGGGCTTATGTGAGGACGGCAGTGAACCTCCGGGTTCCTTAAAAGCCAGTAAGTAAGTAAGTCAACATAAAATGTTACATGAAAACACCTCGATAGAGCAAAGTTCGCCATCGGAGACATTACCATTTTGATAAGATATCAGGAGTAGGCCTGTTACACAAATTACACATAATTCACAGAAATATCTCTGTTGTTTCTAAACTAAATTTCGAAATTCTAATACCAGAATCAGATTTTTAAGAGGAGTAGAAACAAAATAACACACATCATTTACAACATACATAATTGTTAGACTAACATTAAAACACCAGGTTGAGATTTTAAGAAGCACATAAAGATAATTATAAAATTAATAACTAAAAACAATAAAAATGAGTGTCTGTAAAGTGTTAAAAAAAGACGTGATTTTCTATGTAACTGTACACTTTTTTGATCATATGTTAGACCTATAGAATATTGCGATAAAAGTCTGGGAAGCACTTTTACAAAATCGAGGGAAAGTTTGCAAAACGAGCATAGTTTGTAATGCACTTCATAAACGTGTATTGTGCAGTATTTTTTGCAGATAGTATATTTTGAAAATCATATCTTTAAAAATCTTAATATGCAGTACGTACATTAGGCCTACACTATGAACAGCTGACTGAAGGTTAGCAGTCTGACCAACTTACAAACTTCACCATCAACTTCAATGTGAAGGAGTAAAAATGATTCAGGTACTTGTAATATTTCGTGTTCAGTTGGAAAAATTTTATTTATTTATTTATTTATTTATTTATTTATTTATTTATTTATTTATTTATTTATTTATTTATTTATTTATTTATTCATTTATTTATTTATTTATTTATTTTATTTATTGATTTATTTTATTTAATTATTTATTTCATTTAATTATTTATTTTTTTATTTATTTATTTTCTTTTATTTTATTTTAATTTATCTGTATCTATCTATCTATCTATCTATCTATCTATCTATCTATCTATCTATCTATCTATCTATCTATCTATCTATCTATCTATCTATCTATCTATCTATCTATCTATCTATCTATCTATCTATCTATCTATCTATCTATCTATCTATCTATCTATCTATCTATCTATCTATCTATCTATCTATCTATCTATCTATCTATCTATCTATCTATCTATCTATCTATCTATCTATCTATCTATCTATCTATCTATCTATCTATCTATCTATCTATCTATCTATCTATCTATCTATCTATCTATCTATCTATCTATCTATCTATCTATCTATCTATCTATCTATCTATCTATCTATCTATCTATCTATCTATCTATCTATCTATCTATCTATCTATCTATCTATCTATCTATCTATCTATCTATCTATCTATCTATCTATCTATCTATCTATCTATCTATCTATCTATCTATCTATCTATCTATCTATCTATCTATCTATCTATCTATCTATCTATCTATCTATCTATCTATCTATCTATCTATCTATCTATCTATCTATCTATCTATCTATCTATCTATCTATCTATCTATCTATCTATCTATCTATCTATCTATCTATCTATCTATCTATCTATCTATCTATCTATCTATCTATCTATCTATCTATCTATCTATCTATCTATCTATCTATCTATCTATCTATCTATCTATCTATCTATCTATCTATCTATCTATCTATCTATCTATCTATCTATCTATCTATCTATCTATCTATCTATCTATCTATCTATCTATCTATCTATCTATCTATCTATCTATCTATCTATCTATCTATCTATCTATCTATCTATCTATCTATCTATCTATCTATCTATCTATCTATCTATCTATCTATCTATCTATCTATCTATCTATCTATCTATCTATCTATCTATCTATCTATCTATCTATCTATCTATCTATCTATCTATCTATCTATCTATCTATCTATCTATCTATCTATCTATCTATCTATCTATCTATCTATCTACCCACCCACCCACCCACCCACCCACCCACCCACCCATCCACCTATCGGTCCATCCATCCATCCGTCCGTCCGTCCGTCCGTCCGTCCGTCCGTCCGTCCGTTCGTTCGTTCGTTCGTTCATTCATTCATTCATTCATTCATTCATTCATTCATTCATTCATTCATTCATTCATTCATTCATTCATTCATTCATTCATTCATTCATTCATCTATCTATCTATTTATCTATCTATTTATTTTGTTAAGTGAAGTTTGAGCTGTTTAAATAAAGTTCAGTAAATTTCAAATGCATGATTTGTTTCGTATAATGTATATTAATTAACACTGCCTTTTGCGTATGAATTTTACATGAATTGTAGCATACATAGGCTAAAAGACAGCGGTTTTCATTACAACACTAGAGCAGTTATTTATAATATTTCAGCGTACTTATCTAGGTTGGCAACTCTGAATTCAGTAAAATCAACTTTCAATCGTGGCGGCCGTTTGCTGTAAGGACGAGATAACACACTGTCGTGCAAAAAATAATATACCTACCTACTTTTTTTTAATTTGCTAATACTTGTAATATAAAATATAGTATACACAGACAAAATTTTAGCTCACCCCTGAAAGAGTAGAACTCGTGCCCGGCGGCGGATTCCTGATTTTAAATTAAGAAGCCTATATATAATACAATTGAAACCGCTTCAGTCATTTGTAGACATCTCGTAGGAATTTCGTTTCGTCTTGTGTTACAATCATATGGTTCAGATAAAAATGTCATTGGAATTTTATTGTATAATTTCATTAAAGATCATTTTTGAATTTGTTGAATGCTAAAAACATCAAATTCGAAAAGGAATAGATTATTTGTTGGATAATGCAATCGAGGTTTTTGCTTTTCATCATTTCTTTCATTATTTTTCCCTCTCCTCCTTTGTGTCATTATTATCTAACTTCTTTATTCCTGCAAGTCCAACGTATTCTTGAACTCTACAATGCCCCTACAAGGCGACGACACATCAGAATGCGCTTCAAGGATCACAAGGAGCCTGCGTGCTCTGGACTAGAACCCCGCTCCTTGAGGTGCGCCGCTCAGAAATGCCACCGAACTGCAAGCATTCAGTTCTGTAGCCTGACATTTGCCTCGTAATTGTTGGTTCCTATTAGCCTCTCTTTTGTGCGCCAGATATTTAAAATGTCACGCCTACAAAATGTCGAGGTGACATTCTGGCTAGGCAACCGTGCCATACAGCACGTGTTGGGGGGGGGGGCGCTCCAGCGTCATTCAGTCGGATCACACGTCAGAAATGTTTAGGCGATGGCCAAGGCACAGCTGCAAGTCAGAGTGATGTCTAGCACATCAGTCAGATGTCCATGCATCGCACAAGGTTGGACTCCCCCGCATGCTTTGCCCTCCACGGTTCGCTCATAATGATGTTAGACCCCAATAGAAGTTCGTTTTGAAAAAAAAATGACATTTTGTGTTTGTTTTTAACGCTCTGCTGATTTTTAACATTAAGACTTAATTTTTTTCAGGATTTGTTAAATATGGTGCTTGAAGTTTATCTGCAAATTCTTGATCTTTGTCGTTAGTAGTTCGTCTGTTTTCTGTCGCTTAGTTACGGGGGTCCGGAACGTCCTATCTTAACATCTATATATATATATATATATATATATATATATATATATATATATATATATAATTTGAACTGGTAATGGAAATTACGGGGAAGCGGTTGAACGGATTTTAATAAATGACCCCTCATTTTGAAGCTTGGAACCCAAAGTTTTTCGGAAAAGTAGTATTTTTCAGTGAAATGTCAATTTTCCTACATCATTTTCCTTTTTCCAAAATCCATCTTTCGTCAGTTTTGAGAACTAATTAATTGCATTCACTGCCGACTTGATTGAATTTCAGAACAAAACACACACTACAATAAACAATAGGCTATTACACGAAGGCCATGATCTGCAGGATTGCCGACATATTTAGAGCTCAATTCAATTTGTTATTAAAAACTGATTCTGCAGTGTATAATTTTCTGAGTACAGCTGTGTATTGGATATTCAAATCTACGAAACTTGAGGTGGTTTGATGACATTATTACCATTAGAAATTAAATATTATTATAGTTAATATGATGCGTCTATTCTTCATTAATTGTACATAATATTGATGCTATATTGATGACATGAAAGTGAAACGTTTTGAGGTTATGTAAGTAAATGTAGAGAATATCTTAATTTAGATCTTCATTTCTATAATTTACTGAGTGACTGCTATATATAACTACAAAACTTAAGTAATATAATAATATTGTTATTAAAAATCAAATATTTTTATACTTATTAAACCAGTGGGGTTGGGTCTTTTTCATATACTTAATGGCGGTGTAGTGTAGATATTGATATGTGTCATTGTCTTCAGTATTGGCTCGAGAGAGCGCAAAAATTACAGTTCCTAAGGAAAGATAAAAAAAAGGTATTACTTACTGATAAAATAAGACGCCTAGAAAATTTTTAGTCTCCAGATCATTTCAGCAAGATCTCTTAATAGGATAAAATGATTTTAGGCTCTACATTTCAAGTTCTACATGCAGCAGCTATACGAAAATTCTATTGTTCGAAAGCTTAGCAAACCTGACATTTTTTTAACAAAAGCTTACAATCCACAATGACCTGAAATAGCTACTGCTATCGTCCTGACATTGTTACTTGCCTTTTCGCGTTGAAACTCAAAAACTGAAGTTGGATAGGTTCAAGAAAAAGTATTTGGCCTAAAAAAATCCATACAGAGGGAGTATGTTTCATTATTATGGAAGCAATAACTATCAAAAAGATAAGTATTCTTCATTGAAAATAAATCTGAAAAATTTTTATTTGAACGTCTAACGAACTTAGTTTGCAGCAGTATTTGCTGCACAAGCCACTAGTCTATATATATAATTTGAACTGGTAATGGAAATTATGGGAAAATGGCTGAACGGATTTAAATAAATGACCCCACATTTTGGAGCTTGGAACCCAAAGCTTTTCAGAAAAATAGCAGTTTTCAGTGAAATACCAATTTTCCTACATCATTTTTCTAATTTTCATCAGTCTTCAGTTTTGAGAAATATGGCTTTTCAGGATAAAACAAAACACAAACACACTACAATAAACAATAGGATATTACACGAAGGCCATGACCTGCAGGATTGCTGACATATTTAGAGCTGGAATTCAATTGGTTATTAAAAACGTCAAGACTTAGGCCTACTAAAAATAATTCACAGGTCTGATTCTGTGGTATGTAATTTTCTGAGTACAGCTGTGTGTTGGATATTAAAATCTACAAAATGTGAGGTGATTTGATGGCATTATTACCATTAGAAATGAAATATTATTATAGTTAATACCTGATGTGACAATTTTTCATTAATTATGCATATTAATGCTATATTCATGATATGAAAGTGAAACGTTTTGGGGTTATGTAAGTAGATGTAGGGAAGATCTTGGGTTATCTTCCAGTCACCGATGTATTATTATGACGAACGTGTATAGTATACGTATATAACTAAAAAACTTACGTAAGATAGTATTGTTATTAAAAATCAAATATTTTTATAGTTATTAATCAAGTGGGGTTGGGTCTTTTTCATATAGTTAATGGCGGTGTGGCGTAGATATTTATATGCGTCATTCTCTTCAGTATTGACTCGAGAGAGCACAAAAATTACAGTTCCTAAGGAAAGACCATACGTTATTACTTACTGATAAAATAATAAGCCTACAATATTATGTAGTCTCCCGATCATTTCAGCAAGATCTCTTAGCAGGATAAAATGATTTTACCCTCTACTTTTCAAGCTCTACATGCAATAGCTATGTCTATTGTTCGAGAGCATAGCAAACCTAACATTTTTTTTAACTTTCACCTACAGTCCACAATGACGTGAAATAGCTATTGCTTTACTCCTACATGAAAAACCCACTGATCGTCCTGGCATTGTTACTTGCGTTTTCGCACTGAAACTCTAAAACTGAAGGTGGATAGGTTCAAGAAAAAGTATTTGGCATAAAAAAAAAACATTCAGAGGGAGTATGTTTCATTATTACGGAAGCAAATAACTTTCAAAATGTCTGGTATTATTCATTCAAAATACTGTAAGTCTGAAAAATGTTTATTTGAACGTCTAATGAACTGAGTTCGCAGCATTTGCTGCACAAGCCACTAGTACTCGTATGTTATATTAGTGATATAACTATAGGCTATCTTTTCTCTAAAATCGTTGTGAATAAAACAATGGAACTTTTACAGCTTATTTCTAACACTCTTATAAGTAATCTGATATAAGGGTTTTCAAAAATAGCAATATTTTATACATTTATGATTTTTTCATAAATATGTAAATTTTTACCTTATTTTTGCTATATTTTTCAAGAAATCTGCTTTAAAAACCATTAGTTTTAAAAACCCTGTGTCAATTTATGCTACAATGCCAGCTAAATACATACAGAAAATTTGAAATAAATATAATATAATACTAATAATAAATCTGTAACCGAAATTTTTCTGGTAATTTTCGCTTTTCCAAAAATAATTGGTGTTAACATGTATCCTGAGACCGAAAATCGCTTTTTTGAAACTTTCTTTCTATGTCTGTCTGTCTGTCTGTCTGGATGTTTGTTACCTTTTGACGCGATAATGGCTGGACGGATTTCGATGAAATTGGAATATAAATTAAGTTCGTTGTAACTTAGATTTTAGGCTCTATGGCACTCAAAATACTTTATTTAAAAGGGGGTTATAAGGGGGTCTGATTTAAATAAACCGAAATATCTCGCTTATTATTCATTTTTATGAAAAATATTGCATAACAAAATTTTCTTTAAAGATGATTTCCGATACGTTTCATTCCAAGCAAAATTGTTATGGGACCAAATTGCACCAAAAACGGATGTTCTGAACCAAATGATCACATTTAATTATTATTTGCATGTAATAACAATTAAGAAACATGTTAAAGGAATTGTCATTGCACTAAATGAGTGGTCTCTGGAGCAAAATGATCGCATTTTAATTATTTAAATACAATATAAATTAAGTGACATAATAAACGATTTATCCTTCTATCAAACACGAATGTTCCCTGGACCAGATGTCCTATTTTAATTATGCAATTACTTTATATTTATTTCTAACAAGTGTAGCGGAGCGCACGGGTACGGCTAGTTTGAAATAAATCTAACCGCTAGAAGCTGAGATTTGGTACACTTTAAAGAGAAAAATACAAACTTACTAACTGCCCAAGTTCTCAGAACACCCCAACTGCATATTCCTCATCGTGGATAAAAGTTTTAAACATATTTCCATAATAAAAATAATGTCCATAAATGATAGCCTATACCGTTGGAAATAGGATTTTTCAGAGAAATATAAATGAATAATAAAAAAAAAAATATATGGAAATTTTGAGCATATTACAGGGTTCCGGTTCCCTTAAACAGAGTATATGGAAATTTAAAAAAAATGGGTTGATGATTTTTCTTTATTTATCTGTCCTGGTACGATAAATCTATGTATGACTGAATCGAAAACACTCATTTTTACCAAGTAAATCCAAAGAGCAACGATATGAACATTTTTGTTTTGTCCAGTAAAAGAGTCGGTGGAGCCATCATATTGTCTACAGCGCCATGAACTTGTAGTGGACGCAAACAAAAGCCCACACAGTTGGAATATGCCATTTATTCACTGAGAAAGCTTTCTTTCCCATTAAGGACTAATTTTCAATGTGGAATATGACATATCCCAATTAATTTGATACTTCACCGCATGGCAGTAGTACACAGTCGTACATCTATCTCAAAATTCGAGATCGGCTGCATCTGCTTTTATTACTCTGGACGCCTCCATTATAAAACGCTTTCTTCCACTTTATTTGTTGAACTGCCTGCCATGCAGATGAAATCACCCACTGTGCATCAATCAAATATCTGTTGTCTTCTGGACTGCATAGGAGCGTCATCCCTGGCTTCGCATCTATGCATTTATTCATAAATATTCATAAAATTGCAAAAATTGATAAATCATATAATTTAAAATTTTAAATAAATTTATAATCTTGAACAGATTTATCTGAAAATCAAAAATGAACTGTAAGATACTTAATGTCAATCAGACAAGCAAGAATTGCAAAAAATGATAAAATAATCTTGAACAGATTTATTTGAGAATCAAAAATGAACTGTAAGATACTTAATGTCAATCAGACAAGCAAGAATTGCAAAAAATGATAAAATAATCTTGAACAGATTTATCTGAAAATCAAAAATGAATTGTAAAACACTTAATGTCAATCAGACAAGCAAAAATTGTAAAAAAAAGATAAATCATATGATTGAAAACTTTAAATAAATTTATAATCTTGAACAGATTTATCTGAAAATCAAAAATGAATTGTAAGGTACTTAATGTCAATCAGACAAGCAAAAATTGATAAGCCATATGATTTAAAACTTTAAATAAAATTATATCTCACAGAAATTTACGTTTGTGCTGAAGCAGAACATATCTGGGAATTTCATCTACCGCCCACTTAATCTTCGTGCATGTGGTTTTCTACAACATCTTGAAAATATACTCTACTGGGAAGATCTGTTTGCAATTTACGACAACTTATCGCTGGAGTCTGTTTCTGTATGAAAAGTGAGACAATGGGGAAGAAGAGTCGTAGGCCTATCATTACCATGGTAACTATTTCCCCACTCTTACCTATTTACAAGGATAGCAACCCACATCCGTTGCACGCTCTATTCCTTTCGCCCAAGCTGAAGGTGTCTGTAATTTAAACTGTCCCTTTTAATCCACTCCGTACAGTTTGTAACTAGCTTTTCTTCGCCGGATCTTGTTAGTTTAGTCTTATTGTCCCATCGTGTCTTGTTCTGGTTTGCGGACCCTCCTGTGAACACGTCTTAGCCCTACACAGCATTCCTGCCACGTGGCTAGGCCGAACTGTTGAATGCGTCACTTCCACACCTCAATGAACTAATTTGATACCTTATGTGGGCTCAAGACGGCTAATGAGCCCAGCCACGTGACCGACGTGCAGGTCTGCGAAATCTTGCTCAATAGAATAAGACTGGCATCAGGAAATCACTTTGTGTGCATTAATAATTGCAATTGAACCTTAGAGTCAGTCTTGTTATGTGGCGTTAACACAATCTATGTTAACTATATGTGGTTGCTAGGATACGAAATCGTGATAATACTAAAACTGACATAAGAAAATCGCTGTTAAGTTCATTTTATGTGCATTATTAATTACAATTGAACCTTAGAGTCAGTCTTGTTATGTGGCGTTAACACAATCTATGTTAACAATATGTGGTTGCTAGGATACGAAATCGTGATAATACTAAAAGTGACATAAGCAAATCGCTGTTAAGTTCATTTTATGTGCATTATTAATTATAATTGAACCTTAGAGTCAGTCTTGTTATGTGGCGTAGACACAATCTATGTTAACTATATGTGGTTGCTAGGATACGAAATTGTGATTATACTAAAACTGACATAAGGAAATCGCTGTTAAGTTCATTTTATGTGCATTATTAATTATAATTGAACCTTAGAGTCAGTCTTGTTATGTGGCGTTAACACAATCTATGTTAACTATATATGTGCTTGCTAGGATACGAAATCGTGATAATACTAAAACTGACATAAGCAAATCGCTGTTAAGTTCATTTTATGTGCATCATTAACTACAATTGAACCTTAGAGTCAGTCTTGTTATGTGACATTAACACAATCCCTGTTAACTATATTGGTTGCTAGGATACGACATTATGGTGATATGAAAACTGACGAAGGAAATCGCCATTGAGTTCATTTTATGCGCATTATTAATCGCAATCGTCGTTTCGACCGCCCGCGTCACCTGACCTGCTCCCCGCATATATCACGTCCGTCTATTGGGGTTGATATGAAATCTGTGTCGGGGTTGTTCGCCCTCTCTACTCGCATCTTCACATTTTCACCTCATTAGCGACTTGCTGTGACTTGGTCGATACATACCAGGCGACATCAGCGCCCCTGGCGGGAATTCGCAGTGGCGCGAGCTCAACTGAGCTGTAATCACACCAGATGATCGCGCGCTGCGTGCTAGAGCGGCTCCAGTGCAGTCTGAACCCCCTCCAGGGTAATGCGGCGTTTATCTGCCTGGCTGATGAGTTTAATGGAGAACACAACCTGCGCTTCACGTTTGCGTCTATTTATTCGGCATGTAGCACGTATGCTATACCTGTACCACTTTTAAATTAGGAGTATACGCCGATATTGGAGAGAGGACATCTGCCATAGCGGGCTGTAGGCTACAGTCCATCTTGTGCAGTCCGTGAAAATGACCAGGCAGGAATTGTGGGCCAGCAGACAAGACATGGCACAACAAGGCGAGGTGGTGAGGTTAGTTCAGGAGTCAGTACGGTATCTAGAAGTCAGTTCGGATTGGTTCAGGTCCGGCAGCTAGCACGTCAATAAATTGCCTTGTTCAAGCCATGCTGGAACTCGTCAGCATTAACTACTGAACCTGTTCTTAAGTAAATAAAGACACTAGTGGGGAAAATGATGCATGTCGGTTGTGATAACATGAATAGAGAATGAATGTTTGTTGAGCGAAGATTGAGTGGCTGAACGAATGGCTAGGTGGGGGGATGAGTGAGTGAGTGAGTGAATGAGTGAAGTGAGCGAGTGAAAGTGAGTGAGTGAGTGAGTGAGTGAGTGAGTGAGTGAAGTGAGTGAGTGAAGTGAGTGAAAGTGAGTGAGTGAAGTGAGTGAAAGTGAGTGAAGTGAGTGAAAGTGAGTGAGTTAGTGAAAGTGAGTGAGTGAGTTAGTGAAAGTGAGTGAGTGAAGTGAGTGAAGTGAGTGAAAGTGAGTGAGTGAGTTAGTGAAAGTGAGTGAGTGAGTGAGTGAGTGAAAGTGAGTGAGTGAAAGTGAGTGAGTGAAGTGAGTGAGTGAGTGAAAGTGAGTGAGTGAAGTGAGTGAGTGAGTGAAAGTGAGTGAGTGAAGTACAGTAAGTGAGTTAAAGTTATGTTTTATTTAACGACGCTCGCAACTGCAGAGGTTATATCAGCGTCGCCGGATGTGCCGGAATTTTGTCCCGCAGGAGTTCTTTTACATGCCAGTAAATCTACTGACATGAGCCTGTCGCATTTAAGCACACTTAAATGCCATCGATCTGGCCCGGGATCGAACCCGCAACCTTGGGCATAGAAGGCCAGCGCTCAGTAAGTGAGTGAGTGAGTAGGTGGAGTGAGTGAGTAGGTGAAGTGATAAATGTGTAGCCTATGTAAATGTTGAATATAGAATAAATCACTGTAGGATAATGTCTGCTTGACTTACGGGCAGACGATGGTCAAATATGATGAAAAACTGGTAAATTTTCTAATTTCTTTCCCTGTAAAATATCTTTTGATATGTGAAAAACACATTACGTAAAATTTAATGCGCATTTCCGGCGTTGCCAGCTGCTGTGGATATTTGTAACACTCTGGTGCACAGGGCGATCACACCAAACGTTGATTGCAAATTCCCGTAGCTTTAATTTTTGTTTTAAAAAATATCCCCTTTAATAATGATCTTTGATATGTGACAAACACATTACGTAAAATTTAATGCGTTTATGGATTTCCATTGTTGCAGGTGTTCACATTTCATTGGTAAAGTCTATCTCAAAATAAAATCTACCATATCAAAGACTTCGTTGTAAATAAAAAATGCGTTGTAAAGAGATTTTCTGTATGGCATAAAATTTATTTTTCAATTCCAAAATTTCGCGACACACTCCATGGCACACCAGTGTGTCCTGACACATCGGTTGGGAACCCCTGTTTTGGGCTATGAGGAAACTTCTGCCTAGAGTAGAAATTTGTTATTTTATTGCATTTAAAAATGTCTCCTTTTTTAAAAAGTGCCTCCAAAATTTATTCTTAAAATGTAATTGTTTATCTTAAAATTTTTAAAGGCAATATCAAAATTGTGTGGAAGGCATTTTAAAGAACGAGCTTTTAGGAGCAAAATGTGTTATAAAAGTTCAATTTATCAACAGTAATCTCACTAGAGGTTTTGATTTATCTAGAGAAAATCAAAACTCGAGTGGGATTTAATTGACTATTACACGATTAGAAGAAAGTATACAAAGATTAGAAGTAACAAAGTACTCCAGTACAATAAAATATTAATTGGCTTACGAAAATACAACTGTCTTCAATGTATTATTGTACCATCTCAACATTACGCTAGATGGCAGTAGTGTTTTATGATTATGTTTTCTTGTTATCAGATCAGTTGTGCCAACTATGGAATCTTCATTGAACTCTGTGGACGGTTACTACTCAAGAAGGCTTTGTTGATTCAGTTTCATTTTTATTAAAACATTTGCATTCCACTTCAATCATCCGGATCCCAGTAATCAACGTCATTTGACAGATGATTTTCAATAAATCTTAGTATTAAACAATCTCTAATACGTGTGCGTAAAAGAAGTGAACTAGTAGTTGTACACTTATTCAGGATTTCCGAATGGTGCTCTTCATATAAGACCAGTGATCTTTATTAATTCTTGTTCTTGAATGCCAATGTGAGTCATATTTGAAAGTGCTGTGCATCGACTGGAATGGTTTGTAATTTTCTGTTTTTTGACGTCCGGACCAGTGCAGTTTGAAATGTTGGCAAACAAAGAAGCAAATGCTAGGGTAGTGATAAAAATAAACAAATGCTAGGGACGCGATAAAATTAAACAAATGCTAGGGACGCGATAAAATTGTGCGATAAGCAGCCATGATTGGTTGAAAGACGTCCTTTCGCGCCGTTTTATTTGTAAAAAGTAGTGTGACGTAGTAAAATTGTAATAGTCTTTGAAAATGGCTGAGATTTATCCAGTTTAGTGAACTACTGTATCGTGGTAGTTGTTTCAAAATTTGGACCCCATTTTTTTAAACTAATCTGGAATTTAAACTGTTCCAGCAATTATATATTTCTACATGCAATCAGTGAAGATTGTGCATAAATTAAGAAAAAAAATCGAATTTCACATCCTCTCCCGTTAATGAATTGGATGGGAGGTTCTGTGTGTGAATTATTGAGGATGAAGGAGGCCAGGTAGGCTGCTCATCCTCTAAGCGAGGTTCTGCATGGACGAGTGTCTCGCACACATTTGGACAGCCCTTGATGGGTGAATGCATGCTTCGTACAACAGGTGATGTGTTGCGGGGGGAGAAAGGATGCTCCTCGCAAAAAATAATTTATTCAAAGACATTAACCCTCATTAAAATTCCCGTCTGTGTAACAACTCAATGCGCTTTCTATCCGCCAGCCACGAAAATTAATATTTGCACAAAGATACAGTGATGAGAGCGCTACAAGATTTCCACCGTAACCATGGTTACGCTTGCTTTGACAAGTCTTCTCTGAATAAAACAGTCCTCGCTTTGACCAGACAGTGGCGATATTACAATGCTAACAGACGTACAGCTTAATAATGCCACTCAAAACCGTCGGATGCGGCTTTCTGACGTAATATCGACAGCGTGAAGATGTATTTTCCAGTAGGTTAACAGTACCTTGGCAATAAAATCAAATACAGAAAATGGTGCGATGTGTAAAAGGTGTTGTGAAGCAGTTCTTACAAAATTAAATCGGAAAAGAGAAACATATTACCATATACTAATTGCTGTTCTACCCATTGGATGGAAGATTCGCGAATACATAAAAAGAACGCTGTACTTGAATAGGGCTCCAGACAAATTCTAATTGAAGATGAATTTTTATGCAGAATAATCTTTTCGGTTGAATGCGTCGGTGTACAGAGTGCCAAAAACGTTCGTCTAAAACAGTGATGTCAAAGCAAGCGCATTTTTCTGACCTTGACGACGTAAATAATAATAATAACAATAATAATAATAATAATAATAATAATAATGTTTTATTTTCGCTGGCAGAGTTAAGGCCGTAAGGCCTTCTCTTCCACTCAACCAGCCTTAATCAATACAATACATAAATTTAAATTACAAATATTTACTCTACACTTAAAAGGTTCTCCAGCAATATTCTTCACTACATTTATTTAAATTTAGATAAATCTATAAGGTAAAGAAGTAACTTAATTTATTAGCTAATTTAATTCAATGAATTATAATTAATTTAGTATTTGAGATAGCTAGTAAAATGATGAAAATTTAATTTAATATAAGCTTACTAGGACTATGTTACAGGGAGAATACATATTTCTATTTCTATAATGAGAATATTAATGTAATTGCCATTAGAGGTTTTGTAAATCTATTTACGTACGCGGTCAGCAAGCGCTAAGTATGGAAAGAGGAAGGGTTGTGTATATGAATAAGCAACCTTTTGGATTAAGAAAACAGTGGTGCACAAACTTCAAACGGAACGTGAAATTTTATGTCGTTATTTTTATATGGCTTCTTTCTGTTTAATATTATCTATATTGTCTGTAAAACAAAAGTACTAACAATGATTTCTTAATATTGCACTTGTGTTTTAAATCTTAATAACATAATAGAGAGTTAAGAAGGAATATTCACTTAAATTCCGTAGTAGTATAATATTATACTGTATTAAGTGGATGAAACACATCATTCATAAACAAAGTGATATTCCAAAGAAAGAGATTGAGTATGACATGATAAGTTGGAATTTATATTGATGGTATCTTTAGCCTTACAAAAGTAATCAATAAACTAATCAAAATAATATTACAGTACAAAGCAAAGTTACCTAGGTACTGTATCTGTTTTAAGTGTAACTAATATTACATAACAAAACTCTTATCGCAATATGCTTTTAAGGTGATATTTGTGAGCAACTTCCTATCATCAGAATATTAAATTATTTTCTCGAAATCTGCTGAAGCTATAGAGCTGACATTTTTACAACACATGGGCAAGTATCTTTTGCTTATGATGTAACAGTAGTTTCTTTGTTAATTCATTTCCTTACAAACAATTTCCATGCGAATATTTTCAAAATTTTCAATACACCATCTTCAGTAATACGTATATACGGTATATTAGATTTACGAAAACATTCTGTAAGGCTACTAAATAAATAGGCCTACCTAAAATTTCACTTTTCTATACGAAAAGTTGAGAAAATATTTCTTTTGAATAAAAAAATCAAACTTGTGAAAAATGAGCATTAAAATTAAAACTTATATTCTTATAATGCACTTATACTTCTCAGACAAATCTAAAAATGACCATGGATACAGTTTTAATAAGTTCTCTTCCCTTTATCTATTGAATCAGTGCTGGCCATCCCTGAATATAGCTCGACCAAGCGGCATATACCACCTCTTTCGTCTGTCTCTTTCCTTTCCACTGTAAAGCGCTCAGGCTCTCCTGGGCTCTAAAGCGCTTGCTCCTAAGGCCATCAATTGACATGACTGGTCTAAAACGTTTCAGAGATGATAAATGAGGTAAAAACAAACTTTTTTCATGTGACAAAAACCTCTCAGGCTGGTCATTTCGGCGGTACTTGTTAATACTTGATGTAAAGAGATTGTGTTCAGACTTACCTGAATGCAGTAATGTGAGAAAATGTTGTTCAGTGATGTGGTTCAAACTGCCTTCCGTTTAATCGAAAGGCACAATTGATTTCTACGCATGTCTACCAGACATTTCATATCCTCCACACAGAGAAACCCATAAGAGTTAGGTCCGGCGATCGAGGTGGCCATGATACTGTTAGCACAATGCAAACTTAACTTCCTTAGCAATCCACTGTAATAATACGTTTCTAATACGATTCCCTAGCAACGTGTTGTAGATAAAACAGGACTGACTGGTAAGTGGTCTGACCAAGCCAAGCGACCGACCCTTTCAAGTGCAAAATGGAGCATCTGCCAGATTTTTTTTTTTTTTTTGTATTTATTAACACTACAATTGGGTATACATCCGGTGGCAGTGATATATAGGCCTAATATACAATAATTACAATTACATAAAATAAAATAAATGTAAATGAAATAAAATAAAATAAACGTAAATCTATAAATAGTAGATGCAATAAACCTAGGACTATAAATAAAAACTATTCTATAATAACGCCTACGATAAGCAAAAGTAAATCTAACTTATAAATACTTCTATTTCACCCAACTATTACCAATTTAAATAATTACATATCACCTTATTTAATTACATACCAACTTAATTACATATCATCTTAATTAATTACATATCACCTTAATTTATTTACATATCAACTAAATTACATATCATTTTTGGCACATAAAAATATTTTATCTCTTCTATCATTCTTGAAACGATGTGTTATGGTCTTGGTAGCTCGAATGATATTTAAAACACACGTGTACTGTAGAGTAAGTGTGTTTCAATTCTTAGCGACTTCTTGCTACAACAGTACACTTCCAGACGCTAACGTATGAGGCATAGTTGCCAACCTTGAAGTCCCAAACACGTTGTAAGCGAACTTTTTGACACTATGTATGAAATACTACTACTACTACTACTATTACTACTACTACTACTACTATTACACTACTACTACTACTACTACTACTACTGCTACTACTACTACTATTACTACTACTAATACTACTACTACTGCTGTCTCTACTATTGCTACTACTACTACTAATACTACTACTACTGCTACTACTACTACTAATACTACTACTGCTACTACTACCACTACTACTATTACTAATACGACTACTACTACTAATACTACTACTACTAATACTACTACTACTAATACTACTACTGCTGCTACTGCTACTACTACTACTACTAATACTACTACTACTACTATTACTACTACTAATACTACTACTACTGCTGCTCCTACTATTACTACTACTACTACTACTACTACTACTACCACTACTGCTACTACTACTATTACTAATATCACTACTACTAATACTACTACTGCTACTGGTACTGCTACCACTACCACCATCACTACAGTGTTCTGTAGGAAGGCTGGGTACTTGTTAATTAATTATTAAATTTAGTGGTCACATATATTATGAAGTCCTATGTAACAGGATATTACAGTTATGAATCAGACAGGATATCTGATATCTTTGACTGGGTAGCAGCCAGAAGTGCTAAGGTACATTGTCTTGGCATTCATTATACTTTATAGCATTCTGGAAAAAATGTCATCAAGATCATGTCGGTGGATTTCCCAAGCCGCACTATTCGTCCAGACATTTTATTCTGTCTGTCCATGTCGGGCAGGGGGTTCCAACCCGCTGCGTCCCGGATATAGAAAGCGTCTGTGTGTTTCCACCGCACTTTGTATTCATTTGTTTGGGAAAGCGTGGCAGTGTGACCAAGTATCATACAGTTAAGCTGTCTATGAAATAAATTTGAAAGCTGACTGACACTGAAGAGGGGGGTAGCAGCCCTCTCATCGGGGTTTAATGCTTCGTGGCGATAATGTATGTTTTGCTACTCAACTGTCGCTGTCCGCGGACATAATTCCTGTCCATTGTCGCATTAGTTATTCATGACTGTTTGACACACGTTTAGTGTTGTTGTGCTTCCCAATCAGAGTTTTGATGTCTGCTTCCAACATAAACAAAAAAATGATAATAAAAACAAATTTTCCGTTTACATTTGACACACTCTCATAACAGAACACTCTGTGTTTAGTTTTCTGTACAGTTCCTGGTATCAAGACACACATGCAATGTGCCGCTTTGAATTGCGAATTCATATTTTCCTTTTTGGATAAAATAATATTTTAATTAATTGATTAACTAGCGGACTTACTCGTGTTAATTATGTAAGTTTGTGCGGTCTTACAGCTGTTTCAGTGCTTCACGCACCATCCTCACAGCCTACTAGATCTCGGCGTCATCTCGAACTTCTCTGCCTGTTATGTGGGTGTGTTTGATTGTTGAAAGGTGTTGAAAAGTGGAGTCAAATAGTGTGTGTGTGTGTGTGTGTGTGTGTGTGTGTGTGTGTGTGTACTGAAATTGATCTGTGTGTTGAGAATTTGATCAGGGTGTGTTTTATTGTGTTTGTATATTTCGTATTGTTCTAGTGTGTTGAGTTTTTGATTCTTGGGTTGTATGCGTAGGATTTCCATGTCTGCATTTATGTTATTGTATGTATGGTTAGTATTGGTTATGTGATCGGCGTATGTAGATGTATTGTGTCCTCTGGTTATTGCTTTAATGTGTTCTTTGTAGCGTGTTTGGAATGATCTGCCTGTCTGTCCTATGTAGAACTTGTCGCAACTATTACAGGTGAGTTTGTATACGCCTGTGTGGTTGTATTTATTTATTTGTGTTTTTGTGTGTTCAGATGTCTTTGTAGTGTGTTTTCTGTTCTGTATGCTATGTTGTATTTCTGCTTTCTGAATGAAGATGCGATCTTATGTGTGCTTTTGTTTTCGTATGTTAGTGTGATGTATTTCTTGTGTTCTTGTGTTTGTGTTGTGTTTTGCGTGTTTTTGTGTTTGTTGAGTTTTGTTTTGTCTTTCTTATGATGTTGTCTATTATGTTTGGGTTGTATCCGTTTTCTTGTGCTATGTATTTGATTGTGTTCACTTCTTCATTGTAGTGTTGTTGGCTCATGGGTATGTTGAGTAATCTGTGTACCATTGTCCTGAATGCAGCATGTTTGTGTTGTGTGGGGTGGTTAGATGTGTTGTGTATGTTTGTGGTGGTGGTGGTGGTGTTTGGTTTTCTGTATATTTTGTAGGTGTATTTGTTGTCAATTTTTGTTATGGTGATGTCTAGGAATATTTTAAGACATTACACACTTCCTGACGTTTGAAAGGTCATGCCATACGAGCCTTTAAAAAGAAAGGAAACATTATTTACAAAAAAAATGGCCGTAATGGAAATGACACTTTCTTACTACACTATTGACGCGTTTCGTGGCATTTCACTTCCTGTTTCTCAACCGTCGGGCCGCGACCCTGGCGCCAATTATACTGGCCGCGAGATATTCTCTTGGAATTTGTCGTTTTACTTTTCACTAATAAATATTAGTGGAAATAGCTCACGCCAGTCTTGTCCACTTATGGGTATTACAATATAGACCCGTAAGCAGGACAGTGTTTTCGGTTCACACTTCAAGGAGTCAGTGACGTCTCAAAGCTGCGTGCAGCACAGGTTAGCTGATGGCCTCCGTGTGTCGTTCTAATTAAATGAGTTGGCAACACTGCTTGCCACTTGACCGCTCGCCTCGCTGCCTTCTTGTCCGCCAATGCGAAATGTCAAGAGGCGCCAGGTGTTCATCATCGTGAGAAAGAGTCCTACCTGGGGTCGGCGGGATGGTGTCCGGGTTTCGACTCCTCTCGAAGGGCAGGGTTCACGTATTCTTACTCACCACCGTCCTGGCTAGCAGCATTTCCAGAAATTTCATCAGGCGCTATGCACGGCGGTTATCGTGATCTTAGGAACTGCCAGCATCGTGCGATCGGGGTAAAGCAGAAGGGAAATTTGTTGATAGTTCAATGATTGTGTGCTCGTCAATATTATTATTACTATATTATTATCATTTATTAATCTGACAGAGCTAAGGTCAGCAGGCCTTCTCTTCCACCCAGCCAGACTAATTGAATACAACATGCTTACAATAGTTAATACATTAATGTTTAAACCGTACAACAGGAAACTGAGTACAAATAGTGAATAGTGAAAGTAAATAATGAAAGTTAGATTAGAAGTGTTAGTGAGGTAATAATAAACATTCATACTTAATTACTGGCTTTTAGAGAACCCGGACGTTCATTGCCGCCCCCACATAAGCCCGCCATTGGTCCCTATCCTGAGCAAGATTAATCCATTCTCTTCCATCATATCCCACCTCCCTCAAATCAATTTTAACATTATCTTCCCACCTATGTCTCGGCCTCCCCAAAAGTATTTTTCCCTCCGGCCTCCCAACTAACAATCTATGTGCATTTCTGGATTCTCCCATACGAGCTACATGCCCTGTCCATCTCAAACGTCTGGATTTAATATTCCTAATTATGTCAGGTGAAGAATTATGTGCGTGCAGTTCTGTGTTGTGTAACTTTCTCCATTCTCCTGTAACTTCATCCGTCTTAGTCCCAAATATTTTTCTAAGCACCTTATTCTCAAACACCCTTAACCTATGTTCCTCTCTCAAAGTGAGAGTCCAAGTTTCACAACCATAAAGAACAACCGGTAATGTAACTGTTTTATAAATTCTAACTTTCAGATTTTTGTAATAAACATTGATAAGAAATAATAATAATAATAATAATAATAATAATAATAATAATAATAATAATATAATAATAATAATGAGATAATTTAAATATTTATCCTGTATAATTTACCCTGTACACACACACAGACACACACACACACACATATATAATCATTACAAATTGAGAAACTTGAAACAAATATTATTGTTAACGAGAATTGCTTGAAAAATATTTCCTTAGTCTATTCTTAAATAATTGGTTCGATGTCTGACATTGCTCGGTAGGGAATTCCAAATTCAAGGAAGAGTTGCAGTGAAAGAAGATGAGTATGAGGATGTTCGGTGGGAGGGAATGGATAATATTGAGGAGTGCTGTGATCATGTGTCTAGATTATGGTGGGTGGATAAATTTTGAAAACTAGATGCGAGATAGACTGGAGTGGAGTAATGAGGGAAAGACAGATGCCAGTCCTCATATTTTAATGATTACTTTTAACATATTTACTTACACGATTTTCTAGACTTCTAGACGGAGACAGAACAACATTTCGAGGGATGGTGTTACGTGATCAGTCTGGCAGAGTACGTACTTAACCAAAATGATTATATATAGAGTTATTCAAAAATAAGTTACATTTTGAAATATATATAACATTTTTAAAAACTAACGTAGGCCTATACACAAAATGGTAATGCATTTATATGTACCGAATAACGGGATTTGTTCATTTATCACACTAATTTGTTTTGTTCAACATGGTATCATGTTTTGATTATAATGTCAAAAGTAAATTTACTTCTTATTGACAGATAAAGCACATTATCAATTGAATGTATGTATTTATTTACACTGCAAGTGAGCAAGCACCCGGTGGCAGTGGTATACACAATATAAACAATACACAATAAAATTACAATACAAATACAATTATACAATACACAATACAATATTATACAATACACAATACAATTATATACACAATACGCAATATAATTTAACACAATAATTACAATTAATAATAAAACATAAAATACCTAATTTTACAATACAACCTACATATGTATAGGTCCTACATAAGTTTCAATAGTCTTTCACTTTACTCTCATCTCACTCACTGTAGTGGCACTATGACGCATTTCACTGACACTTTAGCACACATTTCACTGACACCATAGAACACATTTCATTGACGCTATAAATTATCACTGATCGGAACTATTCACTGCACTGTAAAACCATAACTTCACTGACTCACCTCGCTTCACTGATACAACAGTTCAAATAAGACAAATAATTACACCCTTATGCATACTTATAAACAGAACTACATTTAAGCTAAACATTTCTAGTCTAAGGCCCTCTTACACGCTATTTTAAAATAATTTACAATTCAAACCAAGGAAGTAACTCGTCAGGCTAAATAAATACATGTCACCTTAAAAATTAAATGTTAAATGTCACCTTAATTTTAATTTGCACTTTAAACACAACTTTTTAAGTTATTCTTGAATCTCCTTAAGGAAGGACAGCCCTCAAAGACCGCTGCAGGTAGGTCATTCCAATCATTTATAGTTCTATTTAAAATGAGAATTTACCTACATCCGCTTGAATTTACCTGCATGGCGGTGTTAATACTCATAACTGTAGGATTTAGCCTGAAACTCATCCCCATACTGTTATTAAGCAAGCACTACATGATATGAAAGTGACCGTATGGTGTGGATTCATTATAGGACTCTACTTTTTTGAAGAGAATCAAACAACGGTTACGTTACCAGGCAACGTTATTTTGACATGCTACAGAATTTTGTTACACCAAATTTACGACATCGTGATATCGACAACCTAATCCTCATGCAGGATGGTGGTGCATCTCTCTGTATTTATACACCAGTTGAGCGAGTGTTACGTAACACGTTTGGTGATCACATAATGACCAGACATGTTCCTAACACCTGGCCAGTACGTTCCCCTGATATCAATTCAGCAGATTTTTGGCTGTGGGATTATTTGAAAGACCGAGTTTTTAACTAATCCTACGACTACCGACGAACTAAAATATGCAATTTCGCAAGAAATAGAAGATGTTAGTAAATGCTGTTCGTAACATAGAAGAAAGACTGTTGCTTGTTGAAGAACAAAATGGCGGACATATTCAACATTTAAACTGAATTCAATAAACCCCATGTCTTCATGGGTATAAGTATGTTCTTGTTCCGTGTGTATCGTAATTATAAAAATGGTTATGGCGACGTCAAAATGTAACTTACTTTTTAATAACCTTGTACTTAAGTAAACAAATGAAGAAAAATATTGAAGTACATACCTTGTTCCAGTATCACGTAGGTACTCGTCACCACAGCTCTAGAAGGCGACGGATGTCGTCCACAGGATCACTTTCCTCTAAGCTTCTAATATTCATTATATTTGTAATAAATTACGTAAAACATTATGTTACTTTATTGTTCTAAGAAATATTTTGTCAATTAACTGTTTACGTGTAATTTATTTAGCATTATTTCAATCTATATTTATGTATGGTATTATAGGTTGGGGTGGAACTTATAAATCCAACCTTTATCCGTTAATTTTACTACAGAAAATAGTATTAAAAATTTTGTTTCCAACTGAATTGTTGTTTAAACATTTCAAAGTTTTCAACATTAAACAAATGTATTATTTTATTTTATTAAAATATTTTTATAGAAATTTTAATAACTTTGAAAGGTATATACATAAATATAGAACTAAAAATATGAATTCTCTGCGTTTATCTGAACGAAAATGTAAAACCAATGCAGCTTTTTATCATAGCATGAGTCAAGGTCCCAGATTATTAAACAAATTTTATTCCAATAATATTTCAACCACGAATCATCTCCAAATTAATAAAAACATTAAAAATTGTATTAGATTTATAGTTTGGGTTTAAACATATTAAATACTATTTAATCTGTATTCACTCTCAATTTTAATTTTATTTTTGTCTATATTGGAATCCCCTCCTGAGCACGAGTCTTACTCATTCAGCAGTGGGCTAGTTTATCTTTCATTGTATTTATTAACTTGTATTCATTTCAAACTTACTAGCAATAAAAATAAATAAATAAATAAATAAACAAATAAATAAATAAATAAATTGACTGCTATGCAGCTGTCACAATAGCCTCTCTATTTATAAAGCGTAGGCTACCCCTTTCAGTGATTCTTTCATCTTAGGGGAAAGATTGTAGTCGCAGGGACTCATATCCGGAGAATACGGAGAATGCTGTAGAATTTCCCAGTTCCACCGGTTAAGTAAATTAACCATTTGGGAGCCGCGTGACAACGTGCACCATCGTGAAGCATAATTCAAGACATTTCGGCGCCTTCGGAGCATTGCAGGAGCGGTTTGTAATTTTCTGTAATAAGCAGCATCCAATGAGTGATTAATACGCCTTCATAATCATAAACAACAAACATAACTTTCAGTGGGTCTTGCTCTTGTCTACATTCTTTGCAGACCATTACACTTTTACTACGTCATACTACTTTTGACCAATAAAACAGTACGAAAGGACGTATTTCAACCAATCATGGCTGCTTATCGCACAATTTTATCGCGTCCCTAGCATTTGTTTAATTTTATCGCGTCCTTAACATTTGTTTGTTTTTATCACTACCCTAGCATTTGTTTCTTTGTTTGCCAACATTTCAAACTGCACAGGTCTGGACGTCAAAAAAAAAAAAAAAAAAACAGAAAATTACAAACCACTCCAGTCGATGCACAGCACTTTCAAATATGACTCGCATTGGCATTCAAGAACAAGAATTAATAAAGATCGCTGGTCATAGCTATGCATCTTCCCTGAAATCCTATTTACAAATAAATGAAGATCACCATTCGGAAATCCTGAATAAGTTCAGGATACACCATATACATCAACGAGTTCACTTCTTTTACGCACACGTCCAATATAACATCAACTGAACCACCCACCACTAAAGCATTTAAATTTGAAAATTGTACTTTCAATAATTGTTCCTTTTAAAATTATTAATGTTTATTTTTTATTTCAACATCGTTAATTAGAACTTTTCTTGTTTATTTCATCATCCCTAATTAAAACTTTTGTAACACTTGTTTATATTATTTAAGTTATGTTATAGCTTCTGCTATATGATATTATGGATAGTCACGTATCAAAGATTGTTTAATACTAAGATTTATTGAAAATCATCTGTCAAGTGACGTTGATTACTGGGATCCGGATAATTGAAGTGGAATGCAACTTTTTAATAAAAATGAAACTGAATCAACAAAGCCTTCTTGCGTAGTAACCGTCCACAGAGTTCAATGAAGATTCCATAGTTGGCACAACTGATAACAAGAAAACAGCTAAACATGGCACACTACTGCCATCTAGCGTAATGTTGAGATGGTACAGAGTCATTTATATAGAACTGACACATTTCTTTCATTAATTGTTTCAAAACGAATTGTGCTAGCGACAACTTATTATACCTAAAATGTAGAGGAATTTTGGGAGATTATTTACCTCTATAGCAAATGTTGTCCGGCGTTGTCAAATCCCGAGATCTCGGTGGCCACAGGTTCCTGGAAATTATTCGGATAAATGGAACCATGCTTCATCTGTGAACCATGTGATGGACAATATGGCAGGATTTTGCACAATGAACGTCTGAGACCAACGACAATAATTCAATCTTTTATCCTTATCTGGTTTCTGTAGCTGATGAACAACCGTAACCCTATATGGCTTTAGGCTCTCTGACACATTGAGTAGGTGTACCCTGTCTCCTGCGACAAACGTCTTAATGATTTTTTTGGGTGACTGCTCCAGTCGTGCTCTTACGTCAACAACAACAACAACAACAACAACAACAACAACAATAACAACAACCGTGGGAAGCCTAGATGAACGATGCTTGCCCTTTTCACTCACCAGAGATCCAGTTGTTTCCAATTTGTTTACCAGTCCCAGTATTGTGTTTCTTTTGGGAGGATTGCGAACACCAAATTCTCTCTGGTATGCCCTTTCAGTAGCTGTAATTGAATTCGTAATCCAGTATTGCTTCACAAGGAAGAGTCGTTGATTTAATGTGTACTGCATTTTCACGTTGACACAAAATGTCGAAAACAGCTGCCAACAATAGGAATAAAACATAAACATCTGCGCATCTAGTGACAAGGAATCGAAACTCCAGAATATTCTGCTTAATTTGGTGCTAAAATTGGGTCATTGAATGAATTTCCAACGGAATAATTAAAGAAAGAAATGTGTCAGTTCTGTATAAATCACTCTGTACAATAATACATTTGAAGACAGTTGTATTTTCGTAAGTCAATTAATATTTTATTGTATTACAGTACTTTGTTACTTCTAATCTTTATATACTTTCTTCTAATCGTGTAATAGTCAATTAAATCCCACTCGAGGTTTGATTTTCTCTAGATAAATCAAAACGTCTAGTGAGATTACTGTTGATAACAATTTTATTAGCCTATTACAATCGTTGCATATTAAATAAGATTATTATGCAATAACTGACATTTCAGGCACCACTCCATCTCATACAACCAGCTGACTTTAGTCACCGCTTGGGGAGCTGAATACTAGCAATGTTGCCACTAATTTCCTAATAACGTATGGAGGTGGCCATTCGTAAATGTACATCCAACAGCTCTTGTCCTCCACAGGCCCATGGATGGCAATACAGGAATTGCAGGGAGTCCAAGGGCTTAGGTACACCATTGCTCCGTATCACACCGCCTCCGTGTTTACTTCTTTTTAATATCCGACGATGCCGTTTGACTCCGACATGCGGGCAGAGGTATGAATTTTATCGCGTCGTTTCGCTTAATCCGCATGTTGTATAAGAGGGGGTGGGGTGGGGGTGGAAAATTGGTTTCCTTTCCCCGAGTTAGGTCGACTTGAAGATGGGTTTGGTGTCCGTGTACAGGCCGATGATAAAAATGGGGGTTGTGGGGAGGGGAAGGGGCGCGTCGTATTGATTGCTGGTAGCTGTCTTGCACTGCAGCTGCCTGCATTACCGACCTAAGGGGGGGTGCCTTCTTGAGCCCGCTCACCTGCGAGCGAACACAGAGCATAAGCGGAGTAAGTCCAGCTGGTGTCCCGGGTTCGGCTACGAGCACGTGCACAGCTCGGCCAGTCTTCCGTTTACCTTGTGGCGGGAGTTTGGAAGTTGTATGCATCGCGTTCCCGAGATGAGTGTTCAGTGATCTGCAAACTGAACAGTTATTAACCTTATGTTCTTCTTACTAACAAACTGTTCATATATCCTTGGAGTATATGCCGTTTTCATCTGTAGTGTGATTACTAGAACACACACGCAATTTAAACATTCTCAGTATCTATCAAATTAATATTGAATTGACAGAAAAAATTGCAGAATAAAATAAGTCTTATATAGGGATAGTAGGTTTTTGAATCAATTATTATTAAATTTTAACGTACCTTGTTAACATGTTTCGACCTATGTTCGGTCATCTTCTGAAATGGTCGTTGTTGTTCTTGGCGCCTTGTTTCCTGTGTGGGTGTGTTCGTAGTGTAGAGTCAAAGAGTGTATGTGTTTTGAAATTGAGTTGTGTGTTGAGAATATCGTTGGGGTGTGTTTTTGTGTGTCTGTATATTTCATATTGTTCTAGTGTGTTGAGTTTCTGGCTTTTTGGTTGGATGTGCAGTATTTCCATGTCTGTGTTGATGTCTCTGTAGGTGTGGTTGGCATTTTTGATGTGTTCTGCATATGTGGAGATGTTTTGTAATTTTGTTATGGCTATGATGTGTTCTTTGTAACGTGTTACATTTGAGTTTGTATACGCCTGTGTGGTTGTATTTGTTTGTTTGTGTTGTTTGTGTGTTGAGATGTTTTTGTAGAGTGTTATTTGTTCTGTATGCGATGTTGCAGTTTAATTTCTTGAATGAGGTTGCAATTTTATGTGTGTTTTTGTTTTCGTATGTTACAATCTCATTCAAGAAATTAAACTACAACATCGCATACAGAACAAATAACACTCTACAAAAACATTTCAACACACAAACAACACAAACAAACAAATACAACCACACAGGCGTATACAAACTCAAATGTAACACCTGCAACAACTTCTACATAGGACAGACAGGCAGTTCATTTCAAACACGTTACAAAGAACACATCACAGCCATAACAAAATTACAAAACACCTCCACATATGCAGAACACATCGCAAATGCCAACCACACCTACAGAGACATCAACACAGAATGGAAATACTGCACATCCAACCAAAAGCTAGAAACTCAACACACTAGAACAATATGAAATATACAGACACACGAAAACACACCCCAACGATATTCTCAACACACAACTCAATTTCAAAACACATACACTCTTTGACTCTACACTACGAACGCATCCACACAGGAAAACAGGAGGCGCCAAGACCAACAACATCCAGTTCTGAGGATGACCGAAAATAGGTCGAAACATGTTAACAAGGTACGTTAAAATTTAACACAAGAAAGTTCTTATCGTACATATTCCGAAGTGATACAGTGTTAAAAGTTGTGTAATCAAGGTGTACAATTATTATTATTATTATTATTATTATTATTATTATTATTATTATTATTATTATTATTATTATTATTATTATTATTATTATTATTAAGTGACTAAAGTGGAACGTCATACCCGACCTAGTTTTGGTGATTGAATTGGAAGATCCTTCGTACATAATAAATTTCGCCTCCACATAATGAATCCGGAGTTTTTCAAAAACATTAAAAATGACGTAAAGATGATATAAGGCTTCTAGTATCAAAACTGGCCAAGTGAAGAACGCAGATTTTTCAGTATGAAGCAAAAACCTCCAAAAGCGAAGCGGTCATAATTTAAAAAGTTGTTTATTCTTTGTTACGTAGTTAATTGTTGTCTCATATTTAAAATCTATTTCGAAGTTTATATACTTGTTTATTGTTTTTTAACTTTGACTGGACCTGTTTTATTGCAACTGTTTTGTTATTTCCTGAAAAAAGACTAAATCAGTCACCGGCGTTGCTCAGTCGGCAGAGACGCACGCCTACTGATGCGGAGTTGCGCTCGTGCGTAGATTCGATCTCCGCTTGGGCTCATTATCTGTTTGAGATTTTTCCGAGGTTTTCTCCAACAGTAAGGCGAATGTCTGGTAATCTCCGGGAAATTCTCGACCTCACCAATTCCGTCGACAAGACAAGACATGTCTTCAATTTTCGTGCAAAATACCTCAAAATTAATCACTGCATCTGAGTACACCCACGGAGAGAAAGCAGGTAGTATGAGTGTCCTCTAAGGGCGCGCCGACCGGCTAGTTTTGGTGATTGAATTGGAAGATCCTTCGTACATAGTAAATTTCGCCTCCACATAATGAATGCAAAACTCCGGAAGTTGTGTTGTCGACAATGCGAAACTTCAGAATTTTTGTTGCCAACATCGCAAAAATGAAATATAACGATTACAAGAATAGGCAAATATGTTGTCTACTGATTTGGTAACATTGTTGCATAATCCAGCTATAGAGGATTCAAGCAGGATGACGCTAAGTCACTCCTTGACTAGGCCGGGTTTGAATTCACTGGCTGAGTGACTTGGTCCTTTTGTTGCGTGACTGTAGTCAGCGATCTGTAATACGATGACGTGGCAGATTTTGTAGCAAATTCTTGTTTCCGCAGATAGAGATACATTACTACTTTCAGCTTATAATTTTATTTATTTATTTATTGCTAGTAAGTTTGAAATGAATACAAGTTAATAAATACAATGAAAGATAAACTAGCCCACTCCTGAATGAGTAAGACTCGTGCTCAGGAGGGGATTCCAATATAGACAAAAATAAAATTAAAATTGAGAGTGAATGCAGATTAAATAGTGTTTAATATGCTTAAACCCAAACTATAAATCCAGTACAATTTTTTTATATTTGTTTACTAATTTGGAGAGGATTCGTGGTTGAAATATTATTGGAATAAAATTTGTTTAATAATCTGGGACCTTGACTCATGCTATTGCATTGGTTTTACATTTTGGTTCAGACAAACGCAGAGAATTCATATTTTTAGTTCTATATTTATGTATATACCTTTCAAAGTTATTAAAATTTTTATGAAAATATTTTAATAAAATAAAATAATACATTTGTTTAATGTTCAAAACTTTGAAATGTTTAAACAACAATTCATTTGGGTAATCTTTCTGCTTTTGTAAACAAATTTTTAATACTTTTTTTCTGTAATAAAATTAACGGATAAAGGTTGGATTTATAAGTGCCACCCCAACCTATGATGCCATACATAAATATAGATTGAAATAATGCTAAATAAATTACACGTAAACAGTTAATTGACAAAATATTTCTTGAAATAACAAAGTAACATAATGTTTTACGTAATTTATTACAAATATAATGAATATGATTATTCCATTTTAAATTATTATCAATAATTATACCTAAGTATTTAACCTCATTAACTTCATTAATAACTGAACAATTGCAATTTATATCGGAACAATCAGAATTATGCATTTTAATTTGTAGTATAGATGAAATTGGTTTATTACCTTTATTATTTAAAGAAAATGGGATAGGTATTGTTTTATCTCTATTAATTACAAGTGAATTTAAATCGAACTATTTTTTTATTAATTTTAAGCCGTAATTTGCAATAAAACTCTTGCAATTAATTTTTTTTTTTTTTAATTTTGTTACTTCGTCGGTTCTAATACTAGACGCCTCATATATACAAAGCAAGCCAATTTTTATTTCAAAAGGATCTATAGATTGTGCGAAAAAAAAAAAAAGTTATAGTAAAATTATACTGGCGAGTTGAAACCTGGCTAATGCCGATGAATTTCATGCAGTGATGAAACCCTGAGCATGGCTTCCTCCGGGAGGAAAATAAAGCTTTAAAGTCCGTGTCTGTCATGCAGACTCATTTCCTTCATCTGAAATGTTGAGAGAATTTCCGGAAATCGAACCTTTACCTCCTAGTGCATCCAGATAGCGGACTTCTGCTTCCATGGCAACGGAGCAGGTCTCACAACACTTGGAATTTGCCAGCAAATTAATTCAGCCATGATTAATGCGGCGTGACAATCCAGGCGCGTTACGACATCGCCATGTTGCCACGTGGATATTATTGTTGCCTTCACATAAGCGCTATGTTAATGTTCTTTTTTGCATCATGGAAAACCAAATGATGAAAAATAAATAAGAATTCTTACCCAAAGTCAAAATCCACCGCCTCTTAGAGAAGACTATCATACTGGCAATGATTATTAAACGCATTGTCAGTGAAAATTGATATTAAAATCCTCTCGTATCATAATACACAATCTAAGGCACATCCAGAGCTTCATCTGCCTACAGAAATTGAAGTGAGTGTTGCCCCTGGCAACGGTTCCTCTTACTGGGTCAAGAGCTGTATTATACGTTACAAGCACAATGAGCTGGCATGACGTTGTTAAACAAACATTGAAGACCCGTGTTATTTCTTACTGCATACTTCACTGACTATATTTTTTAGTTATGAATCAACAAAATGCTCAACAATACTAGCAGGTCAAGGGGCTGCGATCAACACACTGGCGTGAGAACACTACATTCAGGTACACAGTGACGTCCAGTAATAATAATAATAATAATAATAATAATAATAATAATAATAATAGTAATAATAATAACAACAGTAATAATAATAATAATACTAATAATAATAATATTAATAATAATAATAATAATAATAATAATAATAATTACTTACTCACTGGCTTTTAAGGAATCCGGAGGTTCATTGCCGCCCTCACATAAGCCCGCCATCGGTCCCTATCCTGAGCAAGATCAATCCAGTCTCTATCATCATATCCCACCTCCCTCAAATCTATTTTAATATTATCTTCCCATCTACGTCTCGGCCTCCCTAATGGTATTTTTCCCTCCGGCTTCCCAACTAACAGTCTATATGCATTTCTGGATTCGCCCATACGTGCTACATGTCCTGTCCATCTCAAACGTCTGGATTTAATGTTCCTAATTATGTCAGGTGAAGAATACAATGCGTGCAATTCTGTGTTGTGTAACTTTCTCCATTCTCCTGTAACTTTATCCCTCTTAGCCCCAAATATTTTTCTAAGCACCTTATTCTCAAACACCCTTAACCTATGTTCCTCTCTCAAAGTGAGAGTCCAAGTTTCACAACCATAAAGAACAACCGGTAACATAACTGTTTTATAAATTCTAACTTTCAGATTTTTTGACAGCAGACTGGATGATAAAAGCTTCTGAACCGAATAATAACACGCATTTCCCATATTTATTCTGTGTTTAATTTCCTCCCGAGTATCATTTATGTGTGTTACTGTTGCTCCAAGATATTTGAATTTCTCCACCTCTTCAAAAGGTAAAATTCCAATTTTTATATTTCCATTTCGTACAATATTCCCGTCACGAGTCATAATCATATACTTTGTCTTTTCGGGGTTTACTTCAAACCTATCTCTTTACTTGCTTCCAGTAAAATTCCCGTGTTTTCCTAATCGTTTGTGGATTTTTCTCCTAATATATTCACGTCATCCGCATAGACAAGCAGCTGATGTAACCCGTTCAATTCCAAATCCTCTCTGTTATCCTGGACTTTCCTAATGGCATACTCTAGAGCAAAGTTAAAAAGTAAATGTGGTAGTGCATCTCCTTGCTTTAGCCCACAGTGAATTCGAAACACATCTCACAGAAACTGACCTATACAGACTCTGCTGTACGTTTCACTGAGACACATTTTAATTAATCGAACTAATTTCTTGGGAATACCAAATTCAATAAGAATATTATATAAAACTTCTCTCTTAACCGAGTCATATGCCTTTTTGGAATCTATGAATAACTGATGCACTGTACCCTTATACTCCCATTTTTTCTCCATTATCTGTCGAATACAAAATATCTGGTCAGTAGTAGATCTATTACGCCTAAAACCACATTGATGATCCCCAATAATTTCATGTACGTACGGAGTTAATCTTCTCAAAAGAATATTCAACAAAATTTTGTACGACATCAACTCGAAAGTTACTACAGTTAGTCTTGTCCCCCGTCTTAATAATAATAATAACAATAATAATAATAATAATAATAATAATAATAATAATAATAATAATAATAATAATAATAATAATACTCTCTTCGATCAATATTTTGAATATTAAGGGTTTCATCTGTGCAGGAGTTCCCTGAAGGATCCGCAGTGCGTGTCTTCGTATCCCGGCGCAGTCCCTCAGCCGGCCACTCCGTCTAATTTCCCCACAGGCCTCCTCGGTTGCCATGGCGACACACTGCGCGTGGAGGCAGGGGGTCCCCTGCAAGTCAATCGCTAATCGTGTCAGCTACATTTATGTTTAAATGCTAACCAGGGTTTAGGAAGCACCCATCCCTTGCTGCTGGTCTTGTTAATAGGGGTGGTGTTTATCACACTTGCCTCCTTTTTCCAACCACATCCCTTTCAATAAAAGAAAAAAACTTTTGGGCACGTGCCAGATCTTTCGCGACCCCAATACCCCGCACATATACACACACTTACCCCAAACACCTTCCCAACCCTAAACCATCGTCTCTTAATTTGCATTAATAACCCCTTTCCCTCGCCCCGTGTTCAACAAACCCCTTAATAAAGTCAAGCAGGAGTATGACTAAATGATATACAACCAATTCAACCCTCGATTAGTTCATCCCCCAGGCCAACCACCGCGTCCCTCGGGTCTTCTTCGATTTTCCTGGGTGGTAGTGTGGGGTTGGAAATAATGGCACGGGGGCTACCGTTGGCTTTGAGTTGGACTTCTTGCCTCAGCCACGCGGGGGGATGCTGCCAGGTCAAACGAATCTCTGCCTTCAATTCTGTATCTGTTTTAACGACTCTGTACCAATTACATGGTTGTCTAGCAATAATGACTAATCCGAGGATTCACCATAATATTACCATACATTCGTCTTACAGTACAGAAACGTGGGGGAAAAAACAACAAGATTATCGATCCAACCAGGATTCGAACACTTCTCCGAGGGCAACCCAATCACGATTTACCCCTACACTAAGTATGCGGCATGTCTTCAAATAATAAACATATGCTTTCTTATAATCTCATATAGGCCTATCCTTTATTTTTCTTGGTTAGTCATTTACAATTTTATGCACACGTGAATACAAGCACGATATAAAAATAGAAAAGTACAGTACAACGATATAAATGGATGGATGGATGGATGGATGGCTGGAATTAGATGAAATGGATGGATGGAATTGGATGAAATGGATGGATGAGATGGATGGATTGGATGGATGGGATGGATTGGCTGGATGGATGGATGGATTGGATGGATGGATGGAATTGGATGAAATGGGTGGATGGATGGATGGATTGGATAAATGGATGGATGGAATTGGACGGATGGATGGAATGGATGGATGGATTGGATAGATGGATGGATGGAATGGATTGGATGGATGGATTGGATGGATGGAATTGGATGGGTGGATGGATGGGTGGGTGGATGTATGGATGGATGGATTGGATTGGATGGATGGATGGATGGATGGAATGGATGGGTGGATGGATGGGTGGATGGATGGTTGGGTGGGTGGATGGATGGATGGATTGGATAGATGGATGGAATTGGATGGATGGATTGGATAGATGGATGGAATTGGATGGATGGATTGGATAGATGGATGGATGGATGGATTGGATGGATGGATGGATTGGATTGGATGGATGGAATGGATGGGTGGATGGATGGATGGATGGATGGATTGGATTGGATAGATGGATGGATGGAATTGGATGGATGGATTGGATAGATGGATTGGATGGATGGATTGGATAGATGGATGGATGGAATTGGATGGAATGGATGGATGGATGGATGGATGGATGGCATAGAAACTGTAATTTGTTTGACTATTGAAATGTTACCATGTATTGTGGGTCCCTATCACCACGGCATGGCGCGTCCTCAGGTTGCGGATCGAGGAGACGGCCTCCAGATATGGAGGGTAGCTGCGAATATATTGAATAAGCAGTCGCGGACAGCCGATGAGGGGTAGTCCTCCAGCTTGAGGGTTGGGAGAAGGGCTAACAATCCATCACCGTAAAAAACAGCTTGTTATGAACCCTTCAAATAATCCTCGGAATGGGACTGATTCTCTGGCACGACCAATCTTGCTCAGGATAGGGACCAATGGCGGGCTTATGTGAGGGCGGAAATGAACCTCCGGGTTCCTTAAAAGCCAGTAAGTAAGTAATTATTGAAATGTTAAACGATATTACTACAATACGACGTTATGTGTAGACTGTTACTCTTAAGAAACTCTTCAACACTATAGAAGGCCTTACTTTTTAACTTCTCCAATGCTTTAAACTTGACGTTAGTTGCTTTTACCGGCAATTTATTAAAACATTCTTGATATAATTCTGTTACAACAAACATTGATTCCATATCTTTCACTCATTCATAGTTTTCTGCCCAAGGACAGGTCTTTCACTGCAAACTCAGCATTCTCCAATCTTCCCTATTTTCCGCCTTCCTCTTAGTCTCCGCATATGATCCATATACCTTAATGTCGTCTAAGTTATCAGCTGATATCTTCTTCTGCCCCGATCTTTTCTCCCGTTCACCATTCCTTCCAGTGCATCCTTCAGTAGGCAGTTTCTTCTCAGCCAGTGACCCAGCCAATTCCTTTTCCTCTTCCTGATCAGTTTCAGCATTATTCTTTTTCCATCCACTCTTTCCAACACAGCTTCGTTTCTTATTCTGTTTGTCCATTTCACACGCTCCATTATTCTCAATATCCACATTTCAAATGCTTCTAGTCGTTTCTCTAAAATTCGTCATAATGTCCATGTTTCTTCCCATAGAATGTTACACTCCACACAATGCTTTCATCAAGTCTCTTCCTTAGTTCTTTGTCCAGAGGTCCGCAGAAGATGTTCCTTTTTCTGTAGACTTAAAATCATGAATCCCAGACCTTAAGATAGAGTTGTTGTATGCTAATGCTTCTTGATATAATTATATAAAACATTTGAAATAAAAAGTGAAGTAACAGTCAGAATTTGTGTTTCAATAAATATATGTCTTACATGATAAAGTGAATTGGATATCTTTTAAAATTCGTACAGTCTATATATAAAATCTTGACTGACACTAGGAAAATGGCCACTAATACTGATATCATGGGTGTGCTGCGCATTAATATGAAAAAAAGGAAGGAATAATGCGTCATAATTAACAATTTCCGGCTTATATCTAATTTTAGCTTTCGAAACAAATAAATAACCTTAGATAACTTGGTGCATAAAATAAGAATTCCAAGAAAGTTTGGTATCGAAATACATTCCTAACAATTCAACATGTTTTTTACTCTCGTTTTAAATGTAATTTCTTTAGGTTTTATCTTATTCACTTTTAACTTATAATTAATCCACACTAGAGAAACTGTGTTGCCCGTCAACGTTCATTTTCACAAACCTATAGAACTTCTTTTCATATGAAATTTGCTGTGTGCTTGCCCTTTGGTTCTATGTCAACGTTAAAATCTTTCAAGATTTGGTGGGGGTGGTGTGACATAAAACTGTCCATGACTGAATACAGGTTCATCATCATCATCCTTCACGAATTAGGCCTCTGTAGACCTGTTTCGGCCCCATCTAGCAGTTTTCTAAAAGGTCTTCCTCGTCGACGATGTCCTTTAGGTTTATACTGCATCATAATTTTTGGGATTCTTGAATTTTCCATTCTTCTTACATGATCTAGCCAATTGAATTTGTATCTGCTGATTTTTTCTTCTACTGACTCTACTTCTAATTGTTCTAAAATTTCTTCATTCCTTTTTCGGTCTAAAAGAGTATATCCTGCTGTCCACCTGAAAAATTTCTTTTCCGTTGCTTTGATTCTGTTAATGTCTTTTTTTTAATGTCCAAATCTCGCTTCCGTATAAAAGGGAGGCTAATGCTAGTGTATTATATATTTTTATTCTTGTAGATTTCTGTACTAATTTAGCTTTTAATATATTGTTTATTATTCCTAGAATTTGTGTGAAGTTGGTAATTTTCTTGTTCACATCTTTTTCATTTTGATAAGATATTTCACAATCCAGATAATTGAAATTTTGTACTTGTTCGAGGCATTGGTTATCGTGTATTATCTTACTTCTGATTGGCTCTTGTCTTAAAAATGCCATTACTTTTGATTTTTGTGCTGAAATTTCCATCCCAAAATCTTTTAATATTTTATTTAATGTATATAGGCCTAATCCTCTTTGTAAATTATTCTCTGAATTGGAAATTATGACTTGATCATCGGTATAGAGTAAGGTATTTAATGTTAGAGCACTGGTTATTTTGATTCCTGATGTGTAGATTTGTATAGAATACAGGTTCTGGTAAATAATTGCCTACTTCATCTAATATCTGGCCTAGAGCTATGTTAATCGTTACACAAAAAGCCAAACATATTGGAAATTACCTTCTTTTGAACAAATTAAAAATCTGATGGCGTTGCTTTCGAAGCAATAATATTTCTCAATAACACCACATCAGAACCGTCTTTGAATTGCAAAACATGAAGCGTCAATCCACTCATGTCTAGGCTGGGAATCCAGTTGCAAATACGAATGCTCGCTCTCGTCTTCAGTAATTAAATTATTCACACCGACGCAACTCCTCGTGCTCTTCGAATAAGGCATAAAACTGTGCAACTGATTTCGTTACAGTGTTCACTCTTAGTGTTTAATTAGCTCTTTTTTAAAAACACATAATATATCTTTCAGTGTGGCTACTTCATTTGTATGTATGTATGTACAGTGGATACAAAAAGTATTTGCACACCCTTGTTTTTCTTAATATTTAAATAAATATCAAGGAAAATTTTATAAATACAATTGTAGCAGGTAACAGTAGTAATATTAAGAGCTATGTGATTGATAAGAATTGCGTACAGTTACAAATTGAAATAAGGATCAGAAAACTTTAATTTCTTGTAGTAAAAAAAGTATTTGCACATTAAAACTCTCAATGCATAAGTCCTATTTTATTGGCTAAATCACATAAAAATGAAATATTTGATGTTATAGTTGGGATTAGTATGTGTATTGAAGGATAGAACACCAATAAGCGACTTGAGTCCGAAAGCATGAGTTACCAGAGTCCATGCGGGGTAGAACTGTTTTTCAACTTTGGCAAGGCCAGAACTGCCGTAAAATTGGAAAAGATCTGTCCCTGCCTTTTCTACTGTGTTATTTGTGCAAGAAGTACGAGGAGACTGGAACAACAGTCAATAAACTGCGAACAGAAAGACCAAAAATTCTTACACTTAGGGAGAGACGTCAAATAATTCACACTGTCATCAAAGATCCATTCCGAAGCGCTGTAACCTTAGCTGCTGACATTTCTACAACGTCGGTCAAACAGGTTAGTCTTCAGACTATCAGGAATGTTTTGCATAGTACTAAATTCCATGGCCGAATTCCGAGAAAAAAACCCTACTTTAGTGAAACCAATAGGAAGAAACGGTTGGATTTCGCTAAAGAATACAAAGATAAGCCCCTGGAATTTTGGGACAAGTTTATTTTTCCCGACGAGGGCAAGTACAATCTATTTGGTTCTGATGAAAGAAAGTCAGTATGGCGGATACCTTATCAGGAATTGAAAAAGGAAAATCTTAGTCACAGTAAAACACAGTGACGGTCATATCTTAGTTTGGGGTTGTATGGAATCCTCTGGGATGGGAAATTTAGCAATAATTCATGGAATAATGAATTACAGAATGTATATCGAGCTGTTGCGCCATAATTTACTTAGCGCAGAAAAATTGAAAATTATTATTTCCAACAAGACAACGACCCCAACCACACTGCTCAAATAATAAAGTTGTGATTGTTGTGTAACACACCCAGAAGGCTTGTGACCCCACCTCAGTCACCTGATCTGAATCCAATTGAGAATTTGTGGCACTTATTGGGCAAAGAAATCAGAAAACACCGCATGTCAAACAAGACAGATCTTCATAATGCTCTTATGGAAGAATGAACTAAAATTCCTCCCGATACAACAAGGAAAGTTGGTGCACTCCATGCCACGAAGATTAGAAGCCGTGGTTGAAGCCAATGGATTGCACACAAAGTACTGAGAGAGACTTCTCTAGTTTTCTTGAGTTTATTATTTAATTTACTAGCTGTGCAAATACTTTTTTTTGACATCTAAAAATGCAGCTTTTAGTTTGTAATTTTATTTTGTAACTATATGCAATTTTTATTGATTATATAAGTTGTTCTTTCCATGCTGTTACTTACTAAACTTGTATTCAGAAAATCATCGTTATCATTTCTTTGAACATTAAAAAAGACAAGGGTGTGCAAATACTTTTTGTATCCACTGTATTTATTTACACTGCAAGCATCCGGTGGCAGTGGTATACACAATATAAACAATACACAATAAAATTACAATACACAATACAATTATGCAATAGGCAATACAATTGTAGAATACACAATACAGTTATATACACAATACAACAAGAATACACAATGCAATTTAACACAACAATTACAATTAATAATAAAACATAAAATAAACTAATTTTACAACACAACCTACATATGTATAGGCACTACATAAGTTTCAATAGTCTTTCACTTTACTCTCATCTCACTCACTGTAGTGGCACTATGACGCATTTCACTTACACTTTAGGCCACATTTCACTGACACTCTATAACACATTTCACTGACACTATAGAACACATTTCATTGACGCTATAAATTATCACTGATCGGAACTATTCACTGCACTGTAAAACCATAACTTCACTGACTCACCTCGCTTCACTGATACAACAGTTCAAATAAGTCATATAAGTACACCCTTATGCATACTTATAAACAGAACTACATTTAAGCTAAACATTTCTAGTCTAAGGCCCTCTTACACGCTATTTTTAAATAATTTACAATTCAAACAATTCGCAGGTAGTAAATGGTTTTGCAGGTAGTAAATGGTCCGACGCGTGACAATGCCCTCTTAGATGTTTACCTACTAAGACCAGTCTCTCTCTTTGTCAACTCTGAAAGTCTTCATAAAATAAGTGATCACAATAGCGTCTTATTAGAAATCTTCTGGGAAAACACAGTAAATCCGAGGTCAAGTCCACTGTCTGGAATTTTAACAAAACCGACGTCCATGAATTACAAACGTTTCTATGACAAAAGCATGATGACTTTTTAAGGACTGAAGGAAATATGGAAAATGTGTGGCATAAATTTAAGAGTATAATTTTCGAGGCATTAGTAAAATGTGTACCTTCTAAAATATTAAGAAAAATCCGGACCCAGAATATTACACTAATTATATTCGCTACTTAAAGAAAAAGACAAGGCGCGCATTTAGCAAACGTAAACGAAGCCATGAGCATTGGGAAAAATATGTCGAATTAATTAAGAAACTTGAGTGTGAAAAAGGTTAGCTCAGGAAAATTTTCTAAAAACTATTTTAAAAGAAGATGAAAGTAACAATTGGAGACAGTTTTATAATTATGTACGCAGGAGAAAAGGAAAAAACGAAGGAGTAGTGCTTTTACGAAATCAGAACGGAGAAAGTATAACTGATGACAAAGAAAAGGCCGACTTATTAAATTCCTATTTCATTTCGGTCTTCAATAATAATAATAATAATAATAATAATAATAATAATAATAATAATAATAATAATAATAATAATAATAATAATAATAATAATAATCGCTGATAGGAGTGGTTGTGTCACAGACCATGAATGTGAACCAAATTCGACTTTCAAAATAACTTCAAAGGGGTTAGAGAGAGAATAACGAAATTAAAAAATCGGAAGTCTCGAGGACCAGATAGTATTGCTACAGAGATTCTTAAATTAGGTTCCGAGGCCATAATTCCATACTTAATGCGTATATTTCATGTTTCCATAAACAATGCAGCTATTCCATGTGACTGGAAATCAGCTATAGTGGTACCCATACATAAAGGTGGAAATAAATTAGATGTCGGAAACTACAGACCGATTAGCCTTACATCTGTCGTATGTAAAGTCATGGAGCATTTGATATCGGATTATATTCGTCATGTTCTAAATGCGAAAGACTGGTTTTACAACCGCCAGCATGGTTTTAGGGAAGGCTTCTCATGTGATAGACAAATTACGTCGCTGATTCAGGATCTAGCTGAAGAGGTAGATAGAGGCGGAAGAATCGATGCAGTTGTGATTGATTTTTCGAAAGCATTTGATTTGGTGCCACATGACATATTAATAGATAAGTTAAGTAGGCTAGGAATAGATAAAAGAGTGGTGCTATGGATCCAAGAATTCTTAAAAGGTAGAATCCAGAGAGTTAGAGTAGGTCATGAAATATCGGAAATTGGAAATATAAGTTCAGGGGTGCCACAGGGCAGCGTTCTGGGTCCATTACTCTTTATAATATACGTAAATGACCTATGCCAGAATATTACATCAAATATGAGGCTATTTGCAGACGACTGCATTATCTATAGAAAGATTAGAAATAATTCAGATGTAGATGCTATTCAAACAGACTTGAATAAAATTTATAACTGGGCGTTAAAGCATAGGATGAAAATAAATGGTTATAAAAGTAAATCTATAACATTTTGTAAAACCCGAGAGGAAACTAGTCTTAATTACGAATTCAGTGGTGTTGTAATTCCGCAAGAACAATGTTGTAAATACCTAGGAGTGTATTTAAACTCCAAACTTTCTTGGGGAGAGCATGTTGATAATGTTACGGGTAAAGCATGGAGGGCACTTCACTTTATTATGAGAATCTTGAGAAAGGCTAGCCCCAAATCGAGGGAAATAGCATATCTAACGTTAGTGCGACCGTTAATGGAATACGGAACTACGTGTTGGGATCCCTATAGAATATACCAGATAAATTCCTTAGAAAGAATCCAGTATAGGGCAGCGAAATTTGTTAAAGCTAAAAGAGAAGATGGAAACGATACGATAAAAGAACTTAAATGGGAAACTTTGGAAAACAGACGTAGGAAAACTAGAATAACATCATTGTATAGAGCACATCTAGGTCAGAAAGCATGGGTAGACATAACGGCTCGGTTAGAAAAGCCAACGTACTATGGTAGGAACGATCATGATTTTAAAATGAAATGTAGGAAACAGAAAACGGATGTAGGTAAATTCTCATTTTTAAATAGAACTATAAATGATTGGAATGACCTACCTGCAGCGGTCTTTGAGGGCTGTCCTTCCTTAAGGAGATTCAAGAATAATTTAAAAAGTTGTATATATAGTGAAAATTAAAATTAAGGTGACATTCAACATTTAATTTTTTAAGGTGACATGTATTTATCTAGGCTGACGAGTTTACTTCCTTGGTTTGAATTGTAAATTATTTAAAACTAGCGTGTAAGAGGGTCTTAGACTAGAAATGTTTAGTTTAAATGTAGTTCTGTTTATAAGTATGCATAAGGATGTAATTATTTGACTTATTTGAACTGTTGTACCAGTGAAGCGAGGTGAGTCAGTGAAGTTATGGTTTTACAGTGCAGTGAACAGTTCCGATCAGTGATAATTTATAGCGTCAATGAAATGTGTTCTATAGTGTCAGTGAAATGTGTTACAGAGTGTCAGTGAAATGTGTGCTAAAGTGTCAGTGAAATGCGTCATAGTGCCACTACAGGGAATGAGATGAGAGTAAATTGAAAGACTATTGAAACTTATGTAGGACCTATAGATAATTATGTAGGTTGTATTGTAAAATTAGGTATTTTATTTTATGTTTTATTATTATTGTGTTAAATTGTATTGTGTATTATTATTGTTTGTATTGTGTATTATTATTGTATTGTGTGTAAAATTGTATATGTGTTGTAAAATTGTATTGTGTATTGGTTATCATTTTATTGTGTATTGTTAATATTGTATATACCACTGCCACCGGGTGCTTGCCCACTTGCAGTGTAAATAAATACACACACAGAAACCAAGGGTTGTAACTCGTCAGGCTAAATAAATACATGTCACCTTAAAAATTAATAGTTAAACGTCACCTTATTTTTAATTTGCACTTTATACACAAGTTTTTAAGTTATTCTTGAATTTCCTTAAGGAAGGACAGCCCTCAAAGACCGCTGCAGGTAGGTCATTCCATTTATTTATAGTTCTATTTAAAAATGAGAATTTACCGACATCCGTTTTCTGTTTCCTACATTTCATTTTAAAATCATGATCGTTCCTACCATAGTACGTTGGCTTTTCTAACCGAGACGTTATGTCTACCCATGCTTTCTGACCTAGATGTGCTCTATACAATGATGTTATTCTAGTTTTCCTACGTCTGTTTTCCAAAGTTTCCCATTTAAGTTCTTTTATCGTATCGTTTCCATCTTCTCTTTTACCTTTAACAAATTTAGCTGCCCTATACTGGATTCTTTCTAAGGAATTTACCTGATATATTCTATAGGGATCCCAACAAGTAGTTTCGTATTCCATTAACGGTCGCACTAACGTTAGATATGCTGTTTCTCTCGATTTGGAGCTAGCCTTTCTCAAGATTCTCATAATAAAGTGAAGTGCCCTCCATGCTTTACCCGTAACATTATCAACATGCTCTCCCCAAGAAAGTTTGGAGTTTAAATACACTCCTAGGTATTTATAACATTGTTCTTGCGGAATTACAACACCACTGAATTCGTAAGTATATTTCAGAAATTATGGAGTGTGGTAAATTGACCAAGTCTGGCTTTTCGTAATCAACATTGCTAATTTCTGGTAAGAAGTTGGCAAAGTCACACTCCTTTGGCTTTGCTCGCATATTTTTAGTAAATTTAAATATTTTGAATATTGGCCACAAATGATAGAACCGTATGGCATTTTGGACAGTGGTTGCTCTCGATCCGTGAGGCAATACCTGCCTGAAATCGCCTCCCAAGGCTATAATTTTGCCGCCAAATGGCACATCACTATTCATTATATCCTGCAGCACACGATTTGTACACATTAACGCATGCATATTAGCCATAGATGTTCATCCCAGATCATTAGCTTTGCTGAACGAATATGAAAAGCCTCTTTACTCTTAACTTTTACACCTGATAAAGAACCTTCATGTAAATTTATAGGTAATTTGAATCGACTGTATACAGTACGGTATTGAGGTACGTAGCAACATTGCTCCGATACCAATTCATGCAACAGAAATTACATTTAGCCCCAAATTTGTGCAATTGTTAATCTAACATTGGTTTTTCCCAGTACCACCTGGGCCATCAATAAAATATGCTTTACTGATACTTCAATCATTTTTTGTACCAAGTCAATAAGTTTAGTAATTATAGCGCGTTGTTCTTCATTTTCTTGGCCTAAGATAATCCCACAACAATTTTATATTAGAAGGGGCTTGAAAGATACATATGTAAGAAAAGAAAAAAGGTGGCATTAGTTTTACATACAATAGTGAATATAGGTATAATTTTATCACACTCTTCAAAAAAATAACTTCAATATTGCGTGTCGCACTAACAATAGCATTGGATAATTTTTGTTCGATAGATTTGATAATAATTATACAAATAAATTCAACCTTTTAGGAATATATAAATTAACTTGTCAATTTCTGGATTGTTGTTCTGCATATATAGGACAGACAGGTAGACAGTTTAATATTAGATACAAGGAACACAGAAATACTCACCATGATAATTCACATTCTGCTTTCAAGGATCATAAATATATAATTGTCAACATTGTTTCACTGACAAATTCTGATATGGAAATTCCGCATATACTCGTAAATCATATGGATAAAACTTTAAATCTTTTAGAATCTTTAGAAATACATAAAAATAAGACTATTAATCCATATAATTTGAATGACACAGCTATCCAACAAAAAAAAAAAAAAATCTTATGTTATCAGTTTCTTGAACCACAGACATAAACCCTCGCAAAAATCACACCACGGCGAGTTCGCGTCAGGTGATACAAGACGACGCAACAATCGTTCACCAGGTTGTCCAACAATCTCCAGTAAGTTCATCTTAAATTGTATAATAATTATCCATTTTAAATTCAAGCTATTTCTTGTTAATTGATATCATAATCTACCAAAACTTTTTATACTATTTTTAAATTTTAAATAAGATAAATTATATTTGAATTTTTAAAACACACTTTCCATTTTACGACTTAACATGTAAGCAATTTTAATCATAATTACCAATTTATTATTATATCATTGCAGTTCCCACACTGCATACAACCCCGAAACTTCCTAGAATATCACTTGGCAACAGATATGGTCCCCTTCCATTGGCTTTCCTGATAAAGTAGCCGATACGTCCAGTCCTGTAGAATATCACTTGGCAACGGATCCAACAGATAGGTTCCCCTTTCCTTGTCTTCCCTGATAAAGTAGCCGATACGTCCAGTCCTGTAGAATATCACTTGGCAACGGATCCAACAGATAGGTTCCCCTTTCCTTGTCTTTCCTGATAAAGTAGCCCATACGTCCAGTCCTGTAGAATATCACTTGGCAACGGATCCAACAGATATGTTCCCCTTCCATTGTCTTTCCTGATAAAGTAGCCCATACGTCCAGTCCTGTAGAATATCTCTTGGCAACGGATCCAACAGATAGGTTCCCCTTTCCTTGTCTTTCCTGATAAAGTAGCCCATACGTCCAGTCCTGTAGAATATCACTTGGCAACGGATCCAACAGATAGGTTCCCCTTTCCTTGTCTTTCCTGATAAAGTAGCCCATACGTCCAGTCCTGTAGAATATCACTTGGCAACGGATCCAACAGATAGGTTCCCCTTTCCTTGTCTTTCCTGATAAAGTAGCCCATACGTCCAGTCCTGTAGAATATCTCTTGGCAACGGATCCAACAGATATGTTCCCCTTCCATTGGCTTTCCAGATAAAGTAGCCCATACGTCCAGTCCTGTAGAATATCTCTTGGCAACGGATCCAACAGATAGGTTCCCCTTTCCTTGTCTTTCCTGATAAAGTAGCCCATACGTCCAGTCCTGTAGAATATCTCTTGGCAACGGATCCAACAGATAGGTTCCTCTTTCCTTGTTTTTGTTGATGATGTCCATATTGCAGTCCTGGAGAATATGTATCCCCATTGCTTATTTACTCCTTATTATGCACCCTATAGGGTTTTCCGAAACGTTGGTTGTTTCTAGTCTATGTTTCGGTTCATAATCCCACAAAATTACTCGATTCCGTCTTGTCGTCTCGTTCTGATGTATTTCAACTTAATATTAAACTCGGTAGAGAATTAATAAGCGGCACTGTTGGCGGCAATGAAGGGGGGGGGGCCTTGATAATTGTTTGTTATTGCTCTGTGTGCGCGTATGGAAATCTGGAGCTTTGCTGGAGTTAGGCAGAAGTAGTCAAGTGCCGGGAATTCGCTCGGCGTAGCTTAGTCGTTAATATCATCCCCGAGCCTAACAAAAATTAAAAACAGTAAGGCTCATCCAATTGAATCGACGAGATTCAACAACACGTTCCATATTTAAAATTTTCATTTATCTGCTACGTACTTGGATAAATCCTTCTGCCTCTGCGAGCTGATAATTCACCCCCTCCTGCCCCTCAGTAAAATGCGAGCTTTAATTTGCTGCCCTGAGAGGCGCGCTTACTCTTCAAAAGTATTTTTGCATGTCAAACGCTTCTAATCCGGGGCAGAAACATTACTTCTGCTCCCCATCAATTAAAATCTCAGCCGTCTCCACGTCTTCGCTTCATATTGGTTTTCTCTCCGTTGAAATATCGTAAATTTTTCAGCTCTCAAAGGTCTGACTTCATATTCTAAAATAGATTTGGACGTGGCCATGCTGCTCCGAGTTGGCAGGTTTGATCGAGCAACTTCACGGACCTTCACCGCGATCTGATCCTCACGTGTCATCGTCGCCTTCTTCTTCTTCTTCTTCTTCTTCCTTTGTGGTTTATATCCCGATGTAAGTACGACTTACACTCGTATAAAAATTTCTTGTCTGTTTAAGGGGAGGCAGAGGCGAAATTTTCGAACAAAACTGAAGAAAAAATGAAAATGTGTTTTTTTCCATTTTTATTATCTTTATTTTGATATTCCGATGTTGTCCACACCTGTGGAGTAACTGTCAGCGCGTCTGGCCGCGAAACCAGGTGCCCCGGGTTCGAATTCGGTCGGGGCAAGTTACCTGGTTGAGGTTTTTTCCGTGGTTTTCCCTCAACCCAATACGAGCAAATGCTGGGTAACTTTCGGTGCTGGACCCCGGACTCATTTCACCGGCATTATCACCTTCATTTCATTCAGACGCTAAATAACTTAGATGTTGATACAGCGTCGTAAAATAAACCAATAAAAAAGAAAGATATTCCGATGTTAGTTTTTGATTTTGTGCCCTTAAAAGTATGAAATTAAAACCAAGATAACTGTATTACTATATTATTCCCATAATAAACTAATACTTACTTATTGGCTTTTAAGGAACCCGGAGGTTCATTGCCGCCCTCACATAAGCCCGCCATTCATCCCTATCCTGAGTAAGATTAATCCAGTCTCTATCAGCATATCCAACCTCCCTCAAATCCATTTTAATATTATCTTCCCATCTACGTCTCGGCCTCCCCAAAGGTCTTTTTCCCTCCGGCCTCCCAACTAACACTCTATATGTATTTCTGGATTCGCCCATACGTGCTACATGCCCTGTCCATCTCAAACGTCTGGATTTAATGTTCCTAATTATGTCAGGTGAAGAATACAATGCGTGCAGCTCTGCGTTGTGTAACTTTCTCCATTCTCCTGTAACTTCATCCCTCTTAGCCCCAAATATTTTCCTAAGAACCTTATTCTCAAACACCCTTAATCTCTGTTCCTCTCTCAAAGTGAGAGTCAAAGTTTCACAACCATACAGAACAACCAGTAATATAACTGTTTTATAAATTCTAACTTTTAGATTTCTTGACAGCAGACTAGATGACAAAAGCTTCTCAACCGAATAATAACAGGCATTTCCGATATTTATTCTGCGTTTAATTTCTTCCCGAGTGTCATTTATATTTGTTACTGTTGCTCCAAGATATTTGATACTTATCATTATTTATATACCTTCTCTGAACATATAAATAAAAATAAATATTGAAAATTTCTTACAATATGGTGCATGGAGCATTTTATATCAAACGATATAAAGTTTTATAAAATTATTAATATTTACAGAACTATTGTACTTAGAAAGTTGAAACTTGATATGTCCATTACTAATAACATACTTAGTATCCATGATAAATTTCAAACAAATCGGATAAATTTTGTGGATTTTGAAATATTCACCTCTGCCTCCCCTTAATATTTTACGATCGCATAGTATGATTTTGATTTTTAAAACGGTTATCATCAACTGAGGTTATCTGGAGACTATAGAATTGATGATAGAGAACTGGTGCTTGGCGAGGACTCACCATGAGATTACCTGACATTTGTCTTAAAGTTGGAGAAAACTAACCAGATACTGAACGGAAGTGGACAGGATTCGAACACAGGGATACATACAGAGTACATGCTGTAAATCTGATTTATGTAGGCCTATATATATGTTACATATTTACTTACTTAGATCCACTGAATGCGATACCCTTGGAGACAGAATGCGTTGATTTGTAAATTGTTAAGTTAATGTGTAAATAATTAAGTTGATATAGGCTACAAAGTGTAAAATTAATTTAATATGTAATGAAGCTAGTGTGTAGGCCTAATTAATTAAGTTGATATATAAATTAAGTTTAACAAGTACATAATTAAGTTGGCATGTCCTAAATTAGCTTTAATATGAAATTAATTTAGCTGACATAATCTGACAGTGATAAACCGCTCTGACGTTCATTTTAGCTTTGAAGTATGTTTTGGGTTGTGATGGCAGCTTATGGCACAAATCTGGTTCACTGCAGTTAATCAGATTTATTGTAAATGATACTCCCTTTAATATTTAAGACGTTTTTTTACTCAGGATACTTCTCGTAAATTGTTTCTATATCCGATTATTATTATTATTTATTACTATTATTATTATTATTATTATTATTATTATTATTATCATTATTATTATTATTATTATTGAATTGAACGGGTTACATCAGCTGCTTGTCTATGCGGATGACGTGAATATGTTAGGAGAAAATCCACAAACGATTAGGGAAAACACGGGAATTTTACTTGAAGCAAGTAAAGAGATAGGTTTGGAAGTAAATCCCGAAAAGACAAAGTATATGATTATGTCTCGTGACAAGAATATTGTACGAAATGGAAATATAAAAATTGGAAATTTATCTTTTGAAGAGGTGGAGAAGTTCAAATATCTTGGAGCAGCAGTAACAAATATAAATGATACTGGGGAGGAAATTAAACGCAGAATAAATATGGGAAATGCCTGTTATTATTCGGTTGAGAAGCTTTTATCATCCAGTCTGCTGTCAAAAAATCTGAAAGTTAGAATTTATAAAACAGTTAGCCTATATTACCGGTTGTTCTTTATGGTTGTGAAACTTGGACTCTCACTTTGAGAGAGGAACATAGGTTAAGGGTGTTTGAGAATAAGGTGCTTAGGAAAATATTTGGGGCTAAGAGGGATGAAGTTACAGGAGAATGGAGAAAGTTACACAACACAGAACTGCACGCACAGTATTCTTCATCTGACATAATGAGGAACATTAAATCCAGACGTTTGAGATGGGCAGGGCATTTAGCACGTATGGGCGAATCCAGAAATGCATATGGAGTGTTAGTTGAGAGGCCGGAGGGAAAAAGACCTTTGGGGAAGCCGAGACGTAGATGGGAAGATAATATTAAAATGGATTTGAGGGAGGTGGGATATGATGATAGAGAATGGATTAATCTTGTTCAGGATAGGGACCAATGGCGGGCTTATGTGAGGGCGGCAATGAACCTCCGGGTTCCTTAAAAGCCAGTAAGTATTATTATTATTATTATTATTATTATTATTATTATTATTATTATTATTATTATTAGTTTTTATCTTTGATTTATTGAAGTTACACTAGGTATAGCTCGCGCAAGCAACCATTACCGAAAACCAATGGTGGCACTGCTGTTTGTTTTGACGTGTGTACGTAGGCACGCCGAGAGGGCGAGAGGTGCGGGCCGATGGAAGTACTGTCTCTTCCAAGAAGATAAACAAATGAGGACATCGCTGTAGGAATAAAGAACGTAGCAAGAGAAAAATTCGAAGCTAATTAAACGCGCAACATTATGTTTACGAAGAAATAATAATACCGTGCGATACAAGACACGTATTCACATGCAATGGAACAAACTAAAGTCGTAATGTAACTATCACAACGCAAGACTGATTCTATCGATGTCATTTCTCTTCCGACTGTACTCTTGAATGTCATTCAAGTTATCTCGTGACCTTTCCTGTCGCCCTGTCTTCCTTATCGCATTGTTTCATTCGCATTTCTTCCGTCGGTATTCCCTGCTTGCGAGACCTATAGCCTAGATCATATATGTAACACAGTCCACACCTGTGGAGTAACGGTCAGCGCGTCTGGCCGCGAAACCAGGTGGCCCGTGTTCGAATCCCAGTCGGGGCAAGTTACCTGGTTGAGGTTTTTTTCCGGGGTTTTCCCTGAACCCAATACGATGCTGGGTAACTTTCGGTGCTGGACCCCGGACTCACTCCACTGGCATTATCACCTTCATTTCATTCAGACGCTAAATAACCTTAGATGTTGTTACAGCGTCGTAAAATAACCGAATAAAATAATATATATATATATAACAGATAACTCCTCCCTACGTTAAAATCGGCAGCACTTTGAAGAGAACAACCGCCAGGATCGCCACCCGTCCGCCGTAAACGAACACGAGATGGCAGCACAGTCGCTAATGCAATTCAAATGGGAATTATGACGTGACTCCTTATGTAACAACTAGATGGCAGCGTAGTAAACCTGACAAAATTTGTTAACCTCAAAGCCTATAAGCCCGACATATCTGTTACATATGATCTAGGCCTATACTTACAATTCCTACCAGATGTTTACCCCTTTGCATTCTGAATACATACATACGCACGCACGCACACACACACAAAAGTGGTGAGCGTTGAATGGTTGTAAACCACGTTAGGGGCTCTACATGTGGAGGTAGACTAAATGAATGGATGAATCATTGGGCGTACAGGGGAATGAATGGCGAATGAATAATTGGAAAATGAATGGAGAATTAATAATGAATAGACGGATGGATATTTTATTTTATAAATTGGTGAGTGGATGGCTGGTGAGTGTCTTTATTTGATAAATGGGTGGAAGGATGACTGTATTATTTTTTATGCTCGACCATGCCGAAATGTAGTAACTATACACCTGGTAGCAGTCCTTTAATACATGTCATTAAAGTACACCTATTCATTAAAGTTCAGGTTTTCGATTATTCTCGTATATGCAATCGAAAGACAACTAGGGAAACGTCACGAAGGCTGGAAATCCAATACTGTCGCAGAAGCTTATAATGTTCTGTTACTATAATAATTAGCGTTAATTGTAAATAATATTCAAATAAATTCAATTTGTCATCTCGTTTTTCAATGTTGAATTCAATTTCAAGGTTATGTCAAGATTAATTTTTATCTTACTTTCTAGATTATATCAAGGTCGTCGACATTCGTTTCCCGGAAAAAATCAATACTTTCGCGTCTGCGCACATCTCACAATTTATGGGGTAGGCTATTGCACTCACTCACATAACAATAACATGAATACTTATGAATAATTTCAAGTTAGAAATTTGGTCGAGCATAAAAAGTCGTATGAAACTTGGCTATAATGGTAATTAAGACGCTCGTATGAAAATTATGAAACTCGCTTGCGCTCGTTTCATAAACATCCTCGCGTCTTAATTACTACCATTATAGGCTCGTTGCATAGTGTACTAATATTTTATAAAAATATGAATGGATGATTTTATGATTATTTTATTTCCCATGTGGGTGCGAGTTCGAATGAGGAATTGATTAATGTATTTATGAGATACGTAGATAGACGGAGTAACGCATTTGTTGGAGGGGGGATGGATATGAAGACATCACGTTGTTGTCACTTCACACGGGTGAACTCACCAAAGAAACGAAGCAGTTGATGCAGCATCTCAGCACCCGATGCGGTGGTCCGCTAATGCAGTAATTGTGTCCGCCTCCAGTAGCCTACTTCCTTACCTACACGTCGTCAGCAGGCTCTGCCAGGCTTGGCACGTATTGGAGATTGGCGTCGCTCGTGAAATGCAACATTAACAAATGGCGTATGCGCCTCCTTCTACTTTTGATAATTGAAATGAGTTTTGGAACTTAACATGCAAGATGAGTCACCTACGCTTTTGTATGTGACGTCATGTGCATTTGTCTTAAAGGGAGGGAGTGGTTAAATTTCAACTTTTTACCTAATTGATGCACAACAGCATTTTAATTATTTTTATGTAAAAATAACATTGCTGCTGCAATTTAAATTCGAGACTAGTTTTTTTTTAAGAATGGTGGCCAAAACTTGATAAAATTATCAGGATGCAGTAATTCACTAAAATAGATATATCTCAGCCATTTTTTAAAGTTCATTAAAAATTTCTATGACATTTTACTCCTAAATATACGTCTATTAAAATGCCTAGAACACAATTTTGGTATTCAGTTTCACAATTTTAAGATAAACAATTACATTTTAAGAATTAATTTTTGAGGTACTTTTGTAAATATAAGGAGGCATATTTTTAAAATATAACAAAACTAAATTTCTATTCAAGAAGTAAGTTTCCTAATAGCCTAAATGATGCGTGTATCAAATATCATCCATGTAGCCTTAATAGTTCCGAAGTCATAAAGCTTTCTTTATGAAATAAAGCGAAAAAAATAAAGTTACAGTGAATTCCAAGCAAAGTTTAAATGTGTTTTATTTTAATAACCCTGGGCGTTAGAGTTTTAAAAGTAACATCACACTACCCGACAAGGTCATGAATGAGTATTACATGATATGTAATGTATTTTCTAGAGAATTTCTTATTTTAATTTATCGATTTTCACCATATTTAACCGTCCTCTCCCCTTATAGCTACATTTGAAAATTAAATTTAGTTCTGAACCTTGTTTAACATAGCGGAGCAGTCATCTGTGCTTTTCTGTATGAAGTTATGTTCCTGTGTTTTAATGTGGGAACTTTGGAATATTGCACAGATTTCTTCGTCATTGCTTTTACGTTATTGTATACTATTTCAGAAAGTTCGGATCTTCTATAATTTCCGCTGTTAGTTTATATAGCAGCCATTAAGTCAACATAATCCTGTTTAGCACTGAAGAATAAGTACACCTAAGAGTTACGATGAAATGTAGATGAGGGACGGTGAAGGTATCGCGATGAATTTAGAAGTGTCTTACTGTTTATGCTACCACACTGGTTCATGGCTTGAAGAAACTTCGAGAAGCGTGTTTTACGTACTACCAAACAAATCTTTATTTTCCTGCTTTGGTAATTACGTTTCGTAAGCCAAGTGTGCGAACCCCACAGACTTTCTGCTGGTTGAAGAATAACAAGAAATGTACAGACTGCGGTAAGAACACTGACTTTGTACGAAGGTGAATTTATATGTAAGAGGGGAGATAGGCTACATCTTTCGCTATTATAATTTTACTACAATTAATGTGTCTCAGTGAAACTTATAGCAGAGTCCGTATAGACCAGTTTCTATCTGATGCTTTTCCAATTCACTGCGGACTAAAGCAAGGAGATGCACTATCACCTTTACTTTTTAACTTTGCTCTAGAATATGCCATTAGGAAAGTCCAGGATAACACAGAGGGTTTGGAATTGAACGGGTTACGTCAGCTGCTTGTCTATGCGGATGACGTGAATGTGTTAGGAGAAAATCCACAAACGATTAGGGAAAACACGGAAATGTTACTTGAAGCAAGTAAAACGATAGGTTTGGAAGTAAACCCCGAAAAGACAAAGTATATGATTATGTCTCGTGATCAGAATATTGTACGAAATGGAAATATAAAAATTGTAGATTTATCCTTCGAAGAAGTGGAAAAATTAAAATATCTTGGAGCAACAGTAACACATATAAATGATACTCGGGAGGACATTAAACACAGAATAAATATGGGAAATGCCTGTTATTATTCGGTTGGGAAGCTTTTGTCATCCAGTCTGCTGTCAAAAATCTGAAAGTTAGAATTTATAAAACAGTTATATTACTGGTTGTTCTGTATGGTTGTGAAACTTGAACTATGCCTTTCAGAGAGGAACAGAGATTAAGGGTGTTTCAGAATAAGGTTCTTAGGAAAATATTTGAGACTAAGAGGGATGAAGTTACAGGAGAATGGAGAAAGTTACACAATGCAGAGCTGCACGCATTGTATTCTTCACCTGACATAATTAGGAACATTAAATCCAGACGTTTGAGATGGCAGGGCATGTAGCACGTATGGGCGAATCCAGAAATGCATATAGAGTGTTAGTTGGGAGACCGGAGGGAAAAAAACCTTTGGGGAGGCCGAGACGTAACTACTGTTAATGAAATAATGAAGTTTATTTCATTAATAATTATGTATTGAATTATCACCTTTAATTCGAGAAAAATTCATAGTAGTCGTGATAATATTCCATGAGGATGGCGAGACCTCATATAATGAATATGTGATGTATGTGTTGAATAATAATTCATTTTGGTAGAAATCCTAAAAATGGGAGGATAATATTAAAATGGATTTGAGGGAGGTGGGATATGATGATAGAAACTGGATTAATCTTGCACATGATAGGGACCGATGGCGGGCTTATGTGAGGGCGGCAATGAACCTGGGGTTCCTTAAAAGCCATTTGTAAGTAAACTTTTTATCTTAGAATCTGTAGCTCCTCTGGAAATAAAAATTGGCATGCTTTATACATACTATCTGCAGATAACTTAGTAATTTCAATGTTTTTGGAAAACATAATCTAATGAAATGTTATAACGGCTTCTAATCTGCGTACACAGCCAGCATAGACTAATTTTCACTTCACACGATTAATATAATTTCATTTAATGCGATATGATGTAAAATTTCAAGCACGATGAGATTTAAGTGTAGAAAAATAAACTGCACGACGAAAGAATGGACGACGGTTCTTTATGAATACGACGCATGAGGGATAGACTTTTTATTGCGGCCACTGTACATTTCAGATCTGCGACTGTGGCAACACTGGCGGAGAGATAAACCTGGCGGGAACCATATATTTAATAAAAGGGAACTGGCTCCGAGTGACTAATGTTCAACCGATCTTTTCTCTTTCGAAACCGTTTCAAAGAAATTTTCAGTTATTTTTCCTGCTGTAATTAAGTTTCTGAACTAGTCCCGACTTCAGTATCAGCTCTTCGCAGACCTGACTGTTCGCTTTCCAATAGCTTTCTGCGTTATGCAACCTCTGCTCTAAGCTGTGCACGCCAGTCGCAAGAATTTGCTGAGAAATGTTCTGAATAACCGATCACTTCAATTCTTCATTATTTTCTTCAATCACTGAAGCCTCTCTTCCAAGTTTTGTGGGTTGATAAATGTGGATTTACTAAGTAACTCACCGCGTCAATTTCTCGTTATTAGAAGTCAGGCATTTTGTTTTTAATCATTGATAGCTTTTTTCAAACCTTTGTATAGCATTTAAGAGAAAATATTCAAAAATCTTCTGCATTTACTGAGTAGGATAATTGATCGCCTCAATTCTCCATTATTAGAAGGAAGGCATTTTATTCTTCTATCATTACTGGCCTATTGTCCAAGCTTTGTGTATCTGTTAGGAGAAACACTCAAAAATTGTCTGAATTTACTGAGTAACTGATAGCTTGAATTGTTAATTTTTAGTAGGGATGCATTTCATTTTCCAATTATTATTATTATTTAATATTATTATTATTTAATATTATTATTATTATTATTATTATTATTATTATTTTTATTATTATTATTATTTAGTATTTATTCATAGATTTAAAAAGGCATATGACTCGGTTAAGAGAGAAGTTTTATATGATATTCTTATTGAATTTGGTATTCCCAAGAAACTAGTTCGATTAATTAAAATGTGTGTCAGTGAAACGTACAGCAGAGTCCGTATAGTTCAGTTTGTGTCAGATGCGTTTCCAATTCACTGTGGGCTAAAGCAAGGAGATGCGCTATCACCTTTACCTTTTAACTTTGCTCTAGAGTATGCCATTAGCAAAGTCCAGGATAACAGAGAGGGTTTGGAATTGAACGGGTTACATCAGCTGCTTGTCTATGCGGATGACGTGAATATGCTAGGAGAAAATCCACAAACGATTAGAGAAAACACGGGAATTTTACTGGAAGCAAGTAAAGATGTAATTTAGGAAGTAAATCTTGAAAAGACACAGTATATGATTATGTCTCGTGACGAGAATATTGTACGAAATGGAAATATAAAAATTGGAAATTTATCTTTTGAAGAGGTGGAGAAGTTCAAATATCTTTGAGCAACAGTAACAAATATAAATGATACTCAGGAGGAAATTAAACAGAGAATAATTATGCGAAATGCCTGTTATTATTTGGTTGAGAAGCTTTTATCATCCAGTCTGCTGTTAAAAAATCTGAAAGTTAGAATTTATAAAACAGTTATATTACCGGTTGTTCTTTATGGTTGTAAAACTTGGACTCTCACTTTGAGAGAGGAACATAGGTTAAGGGTGTTTGAGAATAAGGTGCTTAGGAAAATATTTGGGGCTAAGAGGGATGAAGTTACAGGATAATGGAGAAAGTTACACAATGCAGAACTGCACGCATTGTATTCTTCACCTGACATAATTAGGAACATTAAATCCAGACGTTTGAGATGGGCAGGACATGTACTGTAGCACGCATGGGCGAATCCAGAAATGCATATAGAGTGTTAGTTGGGAGGCTGGAGGGGAAAAAGACCTTTCTGGAGGCCGAGACGTAGATGGGAAGATAATATTAAAATGGATTTGAGGGAGGTGGGATATGATGATAGAGAATGGATTGATCTTGCTCAGGATAGGGACAAATGGCGGGCTTATGTGAGGGCGGCAATGAACCTCCGGGTTCCTTAAAAGCTAGTAAATAAGTATTATTATTATTATTATTATTATTATTATTATTATTATTATTATTATTATTATTGTTATAATTGTTATTATTATTATTATCATCATCATCATCATCATTATCATCTTCTTTTGTATACCTTTCACAGCATTCCTAGGAAAATTATGAGAGAAATTAAGAATTTACAGAGTATCGTACCTGATTGTTACATTCCCTCAGTTTTAGGATCTTGATAAAGGAAAGATCTTTCTTTAATTACCTAGTGCCAGAAATCAGAGATCTTTTGAATCGGGGATACCAAATGTTAGAAAAGTGACGGTATATGATGTGGTTTTCAAAATATTCCTCTAATAGTTCTTCTAGGGTAGGAAATGATCCTGGCAAATCTTTTGACTTTCTTGGCATTCATATTGATCCTAATTTCCGATGGCATACATATATTTATTATATTTCCAGTGAAATTATAAAGATATTTTTATTTTAAGATTATTAAGATATAGTTTTAATTTAACTTCTTCATTGACAGTTCACTATGCTTTTATTTACAGTCACCGTAGTTATGGCGAAATCTTAGCTTGACTAAGAAACTACTTCTTATTTTGCAGTAGAGCTATGAAGATTGTCTGTGCAGCTCCTTTTAGATCGTGTCGTAAACTACTGTTTGTCTACTACTACTTTGCCATCATTGTATATCTTCAGCAGCCTTTTTCATATGAAAGAGACAGTTTTCAATTCAACTGTCACAATTACTATCAATATACTTAGTTTAATCATAATAGAAATAATATTTATTCTAATAGGAATAAATGTAGTATTCTGAAAACAGTTCTGATATGATTTCAATAATATTCTATAGTAGATTACACAGGCCTGCGATGAAAAAATTAAACAATTTTGGCTTTCTGTGTATTTTTGTGTGCTGAAGCCAGAAATTGCGTTAAAAATGGCACATCACGCACCATTTTTACACGAAACTATATTTTATGTTTTATATTATTAATATGCTAGTGTCGATCTAAATGAGGGTTTGGAAAGCAATGGTGGATTGTTCATATTTAGGTGAGGAGTTTGGACTTTTTCCATTGCTGGTTGTCACAATAAAAAATTAGTCGTACAGAATAGCTGTACGTAACGATCCCAACAGTAGGTCTTTTTTCTCTTCTCTCCTTCCTTCCACCTGAAGACGAAGGGAGAACCAACCTTCGAAACGTTGTGTCTTAATTTTTGATTGTGACAACCAGCAATGAAAAAGTCCAAACTCCTCACCTAAACATAATATACTAGTGATTTTTCTGCATCCATAATCTAGTGCTCTAACGTGAAATTTTATACTAACCAGTTGATGAGGACCAGAAACATAATCTAGAAGGCTGTGTGATGTGGAGTGTGAAAGTCCTGAAGAGTTCACCAGTTTGAAAGCAATGATTTAATAAGAGATTTAGAATTACCCAAGGAAAGGGCCGAACTCTTATGCTCCACATTAAAATAAATAAATTTGCTGACACCAGGAACATTTCTTCATTGATACAGGAGTAGAAAAGAGGAATTTACGCCCTGCTCTTCATAAGGGAATGCCTTAGTAGACTGTAGTGATATTCCTTGTAACACAGTGCCATAACCCGCTAAACCTATCACTCCAAATATTGCGAAAAGCTAGTGAAACGAAGACAGGTTACGGCACATACCTCTGCTACTTTCATGCCAACAGACAATAAGACCAGCGAACATCTGCAGAAACAAAACCATTATTTAGAGTAATACATTACAAAAAAGTGCACCCAGAAAGAACCTTAAATATTTGATTTGGATAAGTTTTCATTGTCGATGTTGAATATATATAGAATGTAAGATATTTCGAACATGGAAGGTATGAAGACCAACCAGACCTTCACGCCTGATCGTGACTTGAATCCGTCCCTACACGCTGTCACATTCTATCATAAAATGCATCAGTTGTGGGGTCACGGCCCCTTGTTTGCAGAGCGACCTGCCTCACGAAGCAGCTCGGAAGTCGTGACGCCGCCATGACGGATGGGCGAGTGTCATTTGTTTTCGTGAGAACAGCATTCGTCTGTTTCCAGAAACTCATTACGCAGGGATTGCCTTACTTTCTCCACATCAAGCGTCTTTCCTGCTGGCAACAAGTGCTGCAGAATGTTGTTGCATTTCTTGATTGGTTTTCCTTCTTGATTGTTGGTTTTCCTGTTGGCTGTTAGTCTCATTTTCCTTGACTGTCGGTTTTCTTGTGGTAGTTGCTTGCCTTATAGTTTGTCTGGTTCCATAATGGTTGTTGGCTTCTTTCCTGGTTATTAGTTTGATTGTTGGTTGCTAGTTTCCATGTTGGTTGTCGGTATCCTTTTTGGTTGTCGCTTTCCATGTACGTTGTAGTTCGTTTCCTGTCGGTTGTTGGTGTCTTCATTTGTTTTTGGTTTCTTTGTTGATTGTTGACTTGATTATGGTTGTTGCTTTGATTTATTGGTTGCTGGTTTCCTTGTTGACTGTTGGTTTCCTTATTATATTCTCGATTGGTTTTGTTCTTTCCTTCATTATTATATTCTCGGTTGGTTGTTTTGTTCTTTCCTTCATTATTATATTCTCTGTTGGTTGTTTTCTTTTTTCCTTCATTATTATATTCTCGATTGGTTTTGTTCTTTCCTTCATTATTATATTCTCGGTTGATTGTTTTGTTTTTTCCTTCATTATTATATTTTCTGGTGGTTGTTTTGTTTTTTTCCTTCATTATTATATTTTCTGTTGGTTGTTTTGTTTTTTCCTTCATTATTATATTCTCTGTTGGTTATTTTGTCCTTTCCTTCATTATTATATTCTCGGTTGGTTGTTTTGTTCTTTCCTTCATTATTATATTCTCGGTTGATTGTTTTGTTCTTTACTTCATTATTATATTCTCGGTTGGTTGTTTTGTTCTTTCCTTCATTATTATATTCTCGGTTGGTTGTTTTGTTCTTTCCTTCATTATTATATTCTCGGTTGATTGTTTTGTTCTTTCCTTCATTATTATATTTTCTGTTGGTTTTGTTCTTTCCTTCATTATTATATTCTCGATTGGTTTTGTTCTTTCCTTCATTATTATATTCTCGGTTGATTGTTTTGTTTTTTCCTTCATTATTATATTCTCGGTTGGTTGTTTTGTTCTTTCCTTCATTATTATATTCTCGGTTGATTGTTTTGTTTTTTCCTTCATGATTATATTCTCGATTGGTTTTGTTCTTTCCTTCATTATTATATTCTCGGTTGGTTGTTTTGTTCTTCCCTTCATTATTATATTCTTGGTTGGTTGTTTTGTTATTTCCTTCATTATTATATTCTCGGTTGGTTGTTTTGTTCTTTCCTTCATTATTATATTCTTGGTTGTTTTGTTATTTCCTTCATTATTATATTCTCGGTTGGTTGTTTTGTTATTTCCTTCATTATTATATTCTCGGTTGGTTGTTTTGTTCTTTCCTTCATTATTATATTCTTGGTTGTTTTGTTCTTTCCTTCATTATATTCTCGTGCTCTCGTACCCTCGTGCCCTTGTGCCCTCGTGCTCTCGTGCCCTCATGCTCTCTTACCCCTCGTGCCCTCTGGCCCTCGTGCCCTCTTGCCCTCGTGCCCTCGTGCTCTCGTGCCCTCTGGCCCTCGTGCCCTCTGGCCCTCGTGCCCTCTTGCCCTCGTGCTCTTGTGCCCTCGTGCTCTCGTGCCCTCTGGCCCTCGTGCTCTCGTGCCCTCGTGCTCTCGTGCCCTCGTCTCTCGTGCCCTCTGGCCCTCGTGCCCTCTGGCCCTCTGGCCCTCGTGCCCTCTGGCCCTCGTGCTCTCGTGCCCTCGTGCCCTCGTGCCCTCTTGCCCTCGTGCTCTCGTGCCCTCGTGCTCTCGTGCCCTCTGGCCCTCGTGCTCTCGTGCCCTCTGGCCCTCGTGCTCTCGTGCTCTCTGGCCCTCGTGCTCTCGTGTACTCTGACCCTCGTGCTCTCGTGCCCTCGTGCTCCCATGCCCTCTGGCCCTCGTGCCCTCTTGCCCTCGTGCTCTCGTGCCCTCTGGCCCTCGTGCCCTCTGGCCCTCGTGCTCTCGTGCCCTCTGGCCCTCGTGCTCTCGTGTACTCTGACCCTCATGCTCTCGTGCCCTCGCGCTCTCTTGCCCTCGTGCTCCCATGCCCTCTGGCCCTCGTGCCCTCTTGCCCTCGTGCTCTCGTGCCCTCTGGCCCTCGTGCCCTCTTGCCCTCGTGCTCTCGTGCCCTCTGGCCCTCGTGCTCTCGTGCCCTTGTGCTGTCGTGCTCTCGTGCCCTCGCGCTCTCGTGCCCTCTGGCCCTCGTGCCCTCTTGCCCTCGTGCTCTTGTGCCCTCGTGCTCTCGTGCCCTCTGGCCCTCGTGCTCTTGTGCCCTCGTGCTCTCGTGCCCTCTGGCCCTCGTGCTCTCGTGTACTCTGACCCTCGTGCTCTCGTGTACTCTGACCCTCGTGCTCTCGTGCCCTCGTGCTCTCGTGTACTCTGACCCTCGTGCCCTCGTGCTCTCGTGCCCTCTGGCCCTCGTGCTCTTGTGCCCTCGTGCTCTCGTGCCCTCTGACCCTCGTGCTCTCGTGCCCTCGTGCTCTCGTGTACTCTGACCCTCGTGCTCTCGTGCCCTCGCGCTCTTGCCCTCGTGCTCCCATGCCCTCTGGCCCTCGTGCTCTTGTGCCCTCGCGCTCTCGTGCCCTCGTGCCCTCTGGCCCTCTGCCCTCTCCTATTTCCCCTTTGCCCTCTTCTCTTCTCTTCTCTTCTCTTCTCTTCTCTTCTCTTCTCTTCTCTTCTCTTCTTCTCTTCTCTTCTCTTCTCTTCTCTTCTCTTCTCTTCTCTTCTCTTCTCTTTCCTGTTTTCTTGTTTTTTGCCTTCTTTCTCCTTTCGCTTGCTTTCTACGTGATTCTCAATCTGTCCTACTGTATCTTACATCCTTGTCATTGTCACAAGTTTCATATTCAATCTCTACATTGCCTTCAGCGTCATCATCAGCATCATCATCTGAACTTTCATCTATGATCTGCAGAGTAGTGTCGATCACCACGTAAGTTTTCATCCAGTGTTACTTTGTTAGATAAAACGCACTTAAGGGAATAAATAAACTGCACTAACAGAAGATTTTCTATTAATACTATTGATACCTAAATCTGATGTACACTTCCAAATAATTATATCTCATAATAAGTTGGCCAAGCGTGTGAGTTGCAACGTGCTGTGACTACTATAGTCAGCAACTGAAAGACGGAGGCATAGCTAGAAGAAGAAGGTGCTCTCTTGGCGGGAAAAGTAGAGAGGATCAATTGTTTATCCATTATACGTCAAAATTACGCACGACAGAAGTTTTAAACAATGGCATTACTTCCTTGTGAGCAGGAAGAAAACCACTGTTTGATCACAGTATAGAGATATGTTCTCTATACTGTGGTTTGATTTCCACATATCCTACAAGTTTAATACAAGTAGTGTTAAGTTCATAACAATAACCTTAGTATCTCGTTATCATTATATTACTTCTCTTCAAATAATTATCTACAGTCAGATGGAAAGAAGTTTATGAGATTATACGTTCTCGTGCATAAATCGAAACTTCACGTTGATGTCGATGTTATAGGCATTCCTAATTTATAGTCTCTACAAATGTTGACGCAACATCCGTCGATCGACCACGCTGTTACGTAAGTTTTATAGTTTTCAGTAAAATATAGCCGTTACTCAGTATAATATAGAAATGAAGATCTAATATAAAATCTTCTTTCTATGCGTCTACTTACTTAAGGCCCCAAAAGATTTCACTTTCATATCATCAGTATACCATTATGTGTTGCATTAACTATAATAATATTTCATTTTTAATGGTAATAATGTCAACAAGCATTCTTAAGTTTTGTAGTTCTTAATATCGAATACACAGCTGTACTCGGAAAATTACAGACCAGAGAATCAGACTTGTAAATTATTTTTATACGTTATCAAAAAATTACACAAATGAAGATCGACATATTGGCATTATGATGTGAAAGAATCTGACCCATCTGAACTCTAAGTATGTCAGCAATCCTGTAGGTCATGGCTTCGTGTAATAGAGTATTGTTTATTGTAGTATGTGTTTTGTTTTATTCTGAAATGCAATTAATTAGTTTTCAAAACTGACTAAAGATGGATTTTGGATAATAGGAAAATGATGTAGGAAAATTGACATTTCACTTAAAACTACTATTTTTCTGAAAAACTTTGGGTTCCAAGCTTCAAAATGAGGGGTCATTTATTAAAATCCGTTCAGCCGTTTTCCCGTAATTTTCATTACCAGTTCAAATTATATATATGGATATTCATCTTTGAATATTCTCTAAATATTAATCTGTAATTATTAACTTATATAATTAACATGCAGAATTTTATAAACTTTTTTTTCTGGCTGGGTGGAAGAGAAGGCCTGACAGCTTGAGCTCCGTCAGAATTAATAAATAAATAATTAAAAATGATATATGGAAAGTGAAAATTAAAGAGAGGTGTAGAATTAATTAATATTCGTTATTTCGTATATAAATAAACTTGCGAGATTTTTCTGAACACGAGAGAGAGAGAGAGAGAGAGAGAAAAGGAGACAAGAGAAATATGAAGAAAAATTAAAAGGAAGGAAGGAGAGTGAGGAAGCAGAGAAGAGAGGAAGAGAGCTTAGCAAGAAAGAAGAGGAACTGAAAAGGAAATGAACAAGCAAGGGGGGGGATGGAGGGTATTGAAAGCAATTAAAGACAAAATTGAATGAGAGAGATGAAATTGTGAATTCTTATTGTCAGAAATCAAGAAAGTGGAAGCAACCGAGACGCCTTGTTGAGTAGAACCGTTCTAACTTCAGTAAACAGCAAGCAATGGTTATGTAACTCTGTAACCAGGTCTCGGTTCGAATCCCTCTTACCAACGCAGCGGAGGCGGTTGTCTGTCCACTGTCTAGTCGAAATAGAATATCTCTGCAAAATCCCGCCATAAAGAAGAAGCTTCGCTTATTTATTGGAACAGCCTCGTGAAGACCAACCCTTCCGGAAAAAGAAATCCTTGTCGTAGACTCTTCATGAAACCGTCTCTTCAAAAACATGTCATGAAGAACCAGGTTTTTAGGAAATAAATATAAAATACAAGTGGCTGAGGACTTCATCAATAAGGAGTGGATTGCTATGTAATTTAAATATTATCTTTGCGTGTGATAAAACACAATTAACAAAGTTAAGAATTCCGAACATGGAGTTTCAAGTTTAAAGCCCGAATTTTATTTCACATGAAAACACATATTTTCACAAAAAAAATTATGTAAATACATATTTTCAGGAAATCTATTATAAACACATAAATCTTGGAGTTCTTTTACTTAAATATTTTTCATAAAAACTTTTAAATATTTTAAAACTAAATCAATTTTATCACTCAGAAGTTCGTTACCTTTTTTAAGAATTCTTGGTTGCTTCGTGTTTCTAAACGCTGTGTGGTGTATCCGTGATCCATTTTCGTAATAGTATCGCCTCAAGTTCTGAGAACTGCTAGGCAGCATATCAGTGTTATTATTAGAGAATAAATTAACATGGACAAGGAGGAGAGATCTTGCAACACATAATTAGGAATGTTTATTGTTGCTGAAGATGTTTTCATTCCATGCTTTGTTTCTCAAACACAACAGATAAGAGCTCCTGTATAAATATTAGGCTATTTAATTTAAACAAATCTCTCGTCTCTCGCTCATGCCTATCAAGTAAGGCAATACATCTTGTGATTTCCTGTTATCGGGCTTCGCCAATCGATATCCTTCAAGATATACTGAAAGATGGTTATTTAATAAGCGATTTGGCTTTCCTATTAGCAAATTTAAGCTTTTTGTGTGACACCATAAAAAAAAACTCGAAACATCCAGAAACCTGTTGTCTGAAACAGGGAGGTGCGTGCCGTGGAAATTAAACTAGACTCGCTACCAGGTTGAGAAGTACAATAATTACTAAGGGACAAATTCCAGAATGGGAAAAACAGTGGATATAAAAATGTGTGAAGTTGCTCAAGTATTGGAGGGTGTGCCTGTAGGTGAAATTGACGGTCTATGTGTTTGTGATATTCCTCTCTTTAAATATGCACGTCTGACGTCCTGTGATGTGGAAAGATCGTTTTCACAGTATAAGTCGTTGTTCAGAGATAATCGGCATGCATTTGTGATGGAGAATTTGGAGATGACCTTTGTTGTCCACTGTAATTCTCGGCCAACTACTAGCACTCAAGTGTGGTTGGTGAGTACCTAGTAACATTTTTTTTTTCAAGCTAAGTAAGGTATTTTTGTCATATTAAAAAAAATATTTTTAGCAAATATTTTCGTACTTTTTAGCACATAAAAATAAATATATTTAAATTTTTTAGCACATAAATATCCGCTCCCTATTGATCAAGTGTGTACCTTAAACCGCTGTTTGATACAGTTCCATCTCCTAGAACTTGCTGAAGTAGCCTACAGCACTGCTGCCCAGTGTTTTGAGTGTAGGGATATCTTGGAGCTCATATTTCATTTTAGCGGACTCACAAACTATTTTGTGTAATTTAGGCTGGTAACCTTTGGGAAACGGCTTTCCAGGTGCTAACAAAGAGAGATTTAGGACTTTATAAAATCCAATTTTTGACTTTTAGGAGTTGATATAAAATAACAATTAATAATTTTAATTCTAATAAATATTCAATTTATGTACAAAGAATTATTTATTTTTATTTTATTTATTTATTTAACCTGCTAGAAATAAGGCCATCAGGCCTTCTCTTCCCCTCTACCAGGGGATAACAACTACAATATTAAGAATACAATTACAATTATAATTACAATTAATACTGAATATACAAATACAACAAAAATCAAAGTACTAAAAGATTAACAGACTAATAAAAGCTAGACAGTTCATTGTAAAAATTAAGAACAGAGACTTTTTTTTTAATTAACTAAGTAAAAATTAAACCTACTCTACGCAGTAAGAAAATGCTTAATAAGCTTGCTTTTGAACGCTACTAAATTCCGACAGTCTCTGATGTCACTGGGTAGGGTATTCCACAAGCGCGAGAGCGAGATTGTGTATGATGATGAATACGATGATGTCTTATGTGTTCGTATGGCTAGTATGCGGCTATTTTGCGTGCGTTTGAAGAGATTATGATATGATGACAGGTAACTGAAACGGGAGGCAAGGTAGGTAGGTGTAGAAGTGTGAAGGACTTGGAAAAGGAGAACAAGAGAATGAAAATTTCTACGTTCGTTAAGCCGTAGCCAGTTTAGAGTTTGGAAGGATGGGGTAATGTGGTCAGCGCGACGGACATCGCAGACGAAGCGAACACAAGAATTATGAACACGTTGTAATCTTTGCGACTGGTTGACATTGAGGTCAGTCAGTAGAAAATCACAATAATAGAAAGTGGGGCATTACTAGTGTTTCCACTAGTATTTTCTTGAGTGATAGCGGGAGGAATTTTCGAATGCTGTTTAAGGAATGTAGTATGGAAAGCACTTTTTTGATAATATGGGTTAATTGGTGCTGCCGAATTGAAGATTGAAACTATAATCAATGAAAGACAGTGATTGCTGATTGATCAGCTTCATTTCGCATAACGGGGGTGCAGTGACGTGAAAACTAATTTGTAAGCTCTCGCCTAACCTGAACAACCTACCACCCCTTTTATCCTAAATGGACTTTTCCACACGAACTTCGGTTCCAGGTAAAAGCTTTTTCCCTCCACTTCTAAGACCAATATGGAACGAACTTGCCAGACATTGTTTGTCTGTAAGGTATTTTTTTATTTTAAATAGTACCCATTTTTCGTAACCTTTTGGGCATTTTTTGCAATTTAATACCGGTCTTTTCATTCTAAATATACGCAAAATACTAGAATGCGCTATTCAGATGCAAACATAAGCTTTAGCCATTTATAGGAGTTTATGGTTTATTTAGGCGTTTTACGTTGCATAGAATTTTAATAGTGGGATCGTGTGTAGATGAAACGTAGAATAACATAGTCCAGGATGTAGTAAACAAAGCTGGAAATCCGTTCCGTAGCAATGATAATCCCCTCTTTAAACATATGCATAACACAGTGAATTAACCGTCCTTAAATTTTAGTTTTAGCTCATTCAGTTTCAATCTAACTCAATTGTAGATACTCTAATGTTCATTTTTACGATCACCAGTTCTAAGATTAGGGTTACATTTACTGGGACTTTACCAACCGTTTGGCTGTACAGTGACTTACCAGGTTAGAAGCCTTATATCATAACATATCATAACATATCTTTCAATAAAGTCATAAGCAGATGATATGTTGAGGTTATATTCTGATGAATGAACAAAATGGCGAAAGGAAAATATATCATTTAGTTTCCTTTGAAAGTGTTACCTGTACTGATGTGAACAGATACGCGCGTGAAAATTCTTGAAATATTCAAAACAAGATCAAATTTTTACGAAAGTTTTGAGCGATTCAGCAAGACAAAACTTCCAATATTTTTATAACCAATGCTAACCATACATACAATAACATAAATGCGGACATGGAAATCCTACACATACAACCCAAGAACCAAAAACTCAACACACTAGAACAATATGAAATATACAAACACACTAAAACACACCCCGATCAAATTCTCAACACACAGATCAATTTCAGTACGCACACACTATTTGACTCCACTTTTCAACACTCAAACGCACCCACATAACAGGCAAAGAAGTTCGAGATGACGCAGAGATCTAGTAGGCTCTGAGGATGGTGTGATAAGCACCGAAACAGCTGTAAGCCGCACAAACTTACATAATTAACACGAGTAAGTCCGCTAATTAATCAATTACTTATATTCAAGTGTTAAAAGTAGTGTACGCAAGAATCAAAATGAAATATTTTAAACTGGTCTTAGTGCCTCTTAATGGTTCAAATCTTTCACATAATTCCTCCCAAGCTTTCTTATTACGCTTCCACATTACAGATTCTCTTTAATTTTCAGCATTGTCCCATTTCTCAACATTTTCAGTGATATTTCTTTATTTTTCTTTGAACTTTTTAAGAAAGTTTAATATTTATTTTTTCGTTAAAGAGAAATTCCTCTGTCGTTTTTACGTCAGTCAATTACATTTATACGAATTTGTTGCCATGGAAACCAATGAAAATAAATGACAGTGAGTTATAAACATCTGACAAACGTATGTACCAACTGCTGAAAATTTCTCATCAGTATGTTAACCGGGAGTAAACTTTAACTACAATATAATAAGAAGGAAGCAATGTTTATGCAACTTTACTCAGACCGTAAAATTAACCAAGGTTAGCTTTAACTCGTGCATAACTGGACATTACATGAAGTCGCAAGTCTGCCTCAACAGTAAGTTTACTTTATGTTTATTCTTCAAGAAGACCGGAGTATAAAATTCTGTTAGGCAAATTCATTCCTGTTAAACTCTCTAACCATCAAAAGTCTGATATAGACAAAACAATATTAAAAAAATGATAAAAATCAGAGAATGTGATGAAGTTAAGCTTAGTTAAAATGCAGTTTGAAAACACACATTAGTTCCGCGGATCACAGTATCAGTCTTTACCAGTTTCAAAGGCGTCATTAGGTTGGAGAGATGAAAGAGCCTGTTGAAATATAAAAACAATTATTGGAGGAAAAAATGTTTTAAGTGCTATGAAGAAACGATTAGGAAAAACACGGGAATTTTACTTGAAGCAGTAAAGAGATAGGTTTGGAAGTAAATCCTGCGAAGACTAAGTATATGATTATGTCTCGTGACCAGAACATAGTACGAAATGAAAGTATAAAAATTGGAAATTTATCGTTTGAAAAGGTGGAAAAGTGTAAATATCTTGGAGCAACAGTAACAAATATTAATTAGACTAGACAGGAACTTAAATGCAGAATAAATATGGGAAATGCCTGTTATTATTCGGTTGAGAAGCTTTTGTCATCGAGTCTGCTGTCAAAAACACTGAAAGTTGCAATTTATAAAATAATTATATTACCGGTTGTTCTGTATGGTTGTGAAACTTAGACTCTCACTTTGAGAGTGGAACAGAGGCTAAGGGTGTTTGAGAATAAGGTGCTTAGGAAAATGTTTAGGGCTGAGAGGGATGAAGTTACAGGAGAATGGAGAAAGTTACACAACACAGAACTGCACGCATTGTATTCTTCATTTGACATAATTAGGAACATTAAATCCAGACGTTTGAGATGGGCAGGGCATGTAGCACGTATGGGCAAATCCAGAAATGCATAGAGAGTGTTAGTTGGAAGGCCGGAGGGAAAAAGACGTTTGAGGCGGTCGAGATATAGATGGGAGGATAATATTAAATTTGATTTGAGGGAGGTGGGATATGGTGGTAGGGATTGGATTAATCTTTCTCAGGATAGGGACCGATGGCGGGCTTATGTGAGGACGGCAATGAACCTCCGGGTTCCTTGAAAGCCTGAGTTAGTATACTGCTGATCAGGTACGCAACGATTTATGGGAAACATAATACATTGTATTCCTCGTCGTAGATGAATAATATTGATGCTTCATTTGCGGTTTTGATGTAATTTACTTCTGTTTAATTATACTAAGTTTATGAATTTTAATTTTAAATAGACATTTCGTCAGATAATGTAAAGAATTGAAATACATTATCTTCCTAAAACAAGTCACTTCAACACAAAGTGTAATCTTATAGTTTTTCACTATGCCGGTTTTTCATAATGTGTGAAGGACCTTAGTGAAGAGACGGGTTTCATGAAAAGCCTACGACACGTACTGTACATCATTACTTTTGAATTGTGACGCATGCGCAGACCAGTTCACTCATTGTAAAATAATTTAGGCCTGCCTTCATAAACAGAAAATATTTACCATTGTAACAATTCTCATACATCTATTATTTTCCGTACTTCTTTATCCTGACGTCATGAAGGCATATTTTTTCTGTCCATTCATTGACAGGCAGGTGGTTGGTTGGTTGGAATTTTATTCAAAAATGGAACAAAGAGGACTAGCACCTTTTTAAATGTGTGTTTTTTCTTCTGTCTCTCTTTTTCACTGGCTCTTTGTTTCGACATTTCTCTCTCTCTCTCTCTCTCTCTCTCTCTCTCTCTCTCTCTCTCTCGCATTATGCTCTACCCGTTCTTTATTCGTAAAGGTACAGTCATTTACAAAGATGTGACCACTAGAAATCTGGTTGCATATTTGACTCCATTTGCTGCATACTTGTGGCTTTGATAGTAACTTAAAATTACTTACTCCGCTATCATCATGTCTCTTCATCTAGTTAAAGAATAGTGGGGGTTGGTTAGTTCCTGCGTAACATATTGCTGGAAGCTGAACTTGTTGCAGGGACTGTACGTATGCCAGCGCAGCAGAAGGCAGTTTGGTTATTGACGTACCGCCGAAGTTTACCGGAAATGCACGAAGCTCGAAATAACAGACGATCGTTGAGTCTCGGATTCTAGCAGCTCTCCAGTAGAGTTGCGAGCTGTGAGGTAGGAAGTCGGGCATGCTGCTACTGAACGCGCCCCGTTTACTGTGATTATGTTTTAAAATAATTTTTTTCATAATTCGGTATGAAAATAAATTTCGTAACATTTTGTATAATGTGCAAGCAAATATTTTTTGAATGCTGTGATTTTTTGCAACATTTTTGTGCCTCGAATGAGAATTTTTTGAAGTGACTTCAATCTTTTTTATACCTTCGATGGGGATCCTTTGTTCACACATTTTTTTCTTCCCCAACTTTTTTTTCTCCTGGACGAAGAACCATGTTGAAGAAGGAAGATGGAAGGAACATTCTTTTTCCCCTCCTTCCTATCTTGTTTCAAGTGTCAGAATAAAAGAAGATCGGAGGAAATGGGTTCTTCTTTTTTTTTTTTTTTTTAATCCTCTGTACAAGTAATCGTCCACCCTGAAGCCTCGAGCCACGTCTGTATTCGAAAATGCAGGTACGTTATCTTGTATACAGCATGTTAATACACTGTAATGAAACTCCATTGTGTGAAGTATCTTATTCCACAAGCGCTGCTAATGCGGTAAAACTGGTTTCCGGTAGCCGAAGCGTCCGGAAATGCAACTCAAATTCCGGAACCGAAAATAATGAATAGATAATGCAACGTCGCTTGTAACAATAGAATGTTTCGAAATAAGTTGTATGTGCGCACTTTCTTGTCTTTTATTTGAAAGAATACTGTCCTTTTGTTTTCCTTTATATGTTACTATGGTGATGACCTTTTAAGATACTGAAATACATCGTACGTCATTTTTTTTTCTCTAATGCATTGTGACATTTATAAAGTGTGCGTAAATAGTAATTTAAATCTAATTTACCGCAACTAACAAAGAAATAAATTACATATCTACACTATTTTTGGACAATACTTGTGTTAAGTGGTAGCGCAACTTCGAAATGATACAAATTTCGTAGAAGTTTGCTCTTAATGGAAAAATCTATAGATTACCAGACCAGACCTTTTTTTTGTTCTACTTCCATTGTTGTAGGCCTTTAGTACATAATGGGAATTGTGAAGTGATCATTGCGTTTGCTAAGCCGAAGTTGATTTCAGTCCAGAAGTACGAGCTTCGATTCCCCGCAGGTTCTATGAGACGCTTTATGGTGAACAGATCGTCTTTTTTTTTCCAGAATAATACCGTTTCTTTTTAATTTTCTGTTTAACATTGCTATAATATCTATACCACCGTAATAATTATCAAGATATCACCATTTTAATAATAAATTGGCTCTTATTAAGGAGAGCGGAGTTTCTTACGCTGGATTCAATTCAATTTATTTGGCCATTAGACATACAGTTTTAGGCTTCATCAGAAAACATATAAATACATATTAAAAACACTAATAAAAGACACAGTAAAATTTAAATAATACAATGAAAACCTGAAGTAATTTGAAGCTTTTAGATTAAAGAAAACTAACTAAATTGAAATTAAACTTATTTATTAAAATACAATTTCATACAAATTTGTGTTGAAAAACTCAGCAACAGAATAAAAAAGGTTATTTAATAACCAATTATAAAATCTAGTTTTGAAGCTATTGATTGGTAATTTATAGTATTGACTGGGGAGCTTATTATATAATGTCATCCCCATAATTAAAACGTTTGTGTTGCTCTTGTGTAATCTACAATATGGAATATTAATTTGTTCACTATTTCTAATTTCATGATCATGTATATTGGCCACTAATGAGTAATTGTCGATATTTTGTCGAGTGTAAAGTACTAGATCATATATATACAAATTTATGAGTGTTAAAATCTGTGATTATCTGCTTAGACCCAATGCGTCGTCTTTTCTACGGGCAGACGTTTGGAATATCATCACATGAAAATACAGTGCTCAAAGAAATTCCAAACTTATGAAATGTGCAATATATATATATATATATATATATATATATATATATATATATATATATATATATATATATATATATATTTTTTCAGAAAATACTTTCATATTAATTTATTCCAAACTTATAAAAAAATATGCAATAATTTTTGGGTACAAAAATAAATTTACATATATTTTCATAAGACTTCAATAAAATATAATGCATCAATTTCTTTCAGCACTGTACCTCCGTGATAGTTTTCTATAGTCGGGGTTTACTATTGTTTTTTCTGACTTACGTATTGTAATTTTTTATAACCGTTGAACGTAAAGCTATATTTATTGTCACATTGTCATCATCTTCTTCTTCTTCTTCTTCTTCTTCTTCTTCTTCTTCTTCTTCTTCTTCATAATCGTTACCATCGTAATTATCATGTCTGCCTAAACAGTAAGCCATCCATTTACATATTCAGAGGAATTTTAAGTCCTGTACAAGATACGGACTGCAGTGTTTGGGCGAACTTCTTGCTTCTTACATTAATTTCTTCCAGCAGCCTTCTGAGTCATCCATTCTTCCGTCGGAAGATCTCAGATGTGCAATCCATTAACGCGTCTGGTTTCAGTTTCCATCGCAGTGATATGCTCTTCAAATTTCATTTTCACGGAAGTGTGCGTTTCAGAATTCTAGATGTCGTTTGTCGGAGTGCAGCGATTCTCTGAACTTCATTTCATGGAGTTCGTTCACACTCACGAGTCAATTCAACGGATATGCCGCACGTAAAGTGAAGTGATTTATATTTGAAACGAGTCTTCAGTGAAGCATACAAGTACAGCCTATGATTTCTTAATTTCTTATGCAATGAATTTTTTTCTTCATAAAATCGTGTGATTAGGCATAATATGAAACACAGCTATCAGAGTAGCTCAGACGGCTAAGGTGCTTGCCTGCCAATCAGAGGTATGGTCGGGCACGGGTTCGATTGCCTGTTTGGATTTTTTCCGAGATTTTCCCAGCCGTAAGGCGAATGTTAGGTAATCTATGTAGAATCCTCAGCGTCATACCATCTCGACGCTAAATAACCTAGTAGTTGATACAGCGTCGTTTTATATGTATTTCATTTACATATATAACGACGCACGCGCAGAGAGTAGGCCTAAATGTTGAAAAGCGTCTTTGTTACATAGAGCTAATTTACCTAAGTACTCCTTCTGGGATTTAAAACTACTTCAGGCAAAAATATTTGACCTCAATAATTGTTGTATTTGTATGAATTATTGTGTAAAATTCACGTAATTCTAGCTGCTATGTAAAGTATCCGGTAGTTGCTACTGACGAATTTTAGAGTGCTGTTCTAAAGTGACCATGAGGTTCAGAAATATCAAAATAACACAGAATACGGCTTGAACAATACAATTTATTGGTATGTTTTTTTCTTTAAATTTACATTTCAAATGATCCCCCAGTTATCTTATGGTTTGTTGCCATGTTACCCGGAAATTGTTTGACACTTTGCTATAAACCCGGGACTTCTGCCTCTATTCTGTTCTTCACATCCTGGTTTGAAACATATTCTTCGAGGTACCCCTTGTCACAGTTCTCGTGATGCGTTGTTTCAAGCCATCTATATTATTAGGAAGTGGGAGGACGTAAACCTTGTCCTTCAAAAATCCTCAAAGGAAAAACTCGCATGATGTGATGAGATCGGGGCTCCTTGGTGGCCACAGCTGTCATCTGTTGCACGTCCGATTCAGCTCTGTGGAAGTGTTTCTAACACCCAGTACCAGTCGGTGCTCCATCTTGTTGGAAGAAGTTCCCTCCCCCCTGTCAACAGTTCCTCAACCTAACAGCGCAAAATGCATGTCGATATCACAGATAGCCATCTTAGCTATAATGCTTGTGCCAGCGCAACAATCAGCGCAGTCGTACCAACAGTGTGTCTTATCGCAACTTCTACGGTTGCTCAACCTAACAGCGTGAAATGCATGTCGATATCACAGGTTTTTTTTACAGAATTGAAAATATCTATTTCTTTTTTAGTAACCCTGTGGATTAAAAAGGTTATGTGTGCTTTATTTGGATACATATATTATATGATTCCTTGTTATGTTGACTTTTCGAATGATGGTTCATAAAATGAAACAGCATGTCCTTGGCACAATATCAACTCAACTTACATCTTCGTAACACAGATCTGTATATTGTACATTCTAAAAACATTAAGGTTTTTTACTGCTCTTGTATTTTTCTTTATTTAACAGTATTTACTTTCACGTTAAATCTGTGTTATTCTATTTAAAACATATGACAGTAATTCTTTCACAAAATTTCAGCTTGTGAAGAATGATATCGTAAACTTCAAAGTAGGTACTGCTAGATCTATGAGTGACGTCAGATCAGTACGGTACAAATGAACCGTTCAGAGCAAAAGTGGTGTAAGTCAAAATTGGGTAATGAGGTTTAAAGTAATGAACCGTTCAGAGCAAAAGTGGTGTAAGTCAAAATTGGGTAATGAGGTTTAAAGTAAAAATTCTGTAAAATACAGCGCAAAGTAGCAATTAATAAGTCCTTCTTGCTATTCACTGACTACTAATAGTTTAAATAAATTGAATATTAATTGCTACTTTGCGCTGTATTTTACAGAATGTTTACTTTAACACTCATTACCCATTTTTGACCTACACCACTTCTGCTCTGAACGGCTCAATGTCGTCTATCATCTGATATCTTCTTCTGCCCCAAACTCTTCTCCCGTTTACCATTCCTTCCAGTTCATCCTTCAGTAGGCAGTTTCTTCTCAGTGACCCAAAATGTTTTTTTTTTCCTTCCTGATCAATTTCTTTATCCACTCTTTCTAGCACAGCTTTATTGCTTATTCTGTCTGTCCATTTCACACACTCCATTCTTCTCCATATCCATATTTCAAATGCTTCTAGTCGCTTCTCTTCACTTCGTCGTAATACCAATGTTTCTGCCCCTTACAATTCCACACTCTACACAAAGCATGTTACTGTTCTCTTCGTTAGTTCTTATTCCAGAGGTCCGCAGAAGATGATCCTTTTTCTGTTAAAAGCTTCCTGGCAGCAGCTCATGCTACTGCTTGTAGTAATATTATAAGTAGCGGGGTAATGTGGTGAGCGTGGTGCAAGGGACGCGCATTGATTCCCTTCAAGAGGAAGACGAACTTCTTCCCTACTGAGAAGTGAGCACCGGAAAAGAAACTTTAATATGGTTTAATAAAAGACGGCCAACCTGTGGCCAGAAGTCTTGGGGGGGGGGGATATCTCAGAGACTGTATTGAAGAGCAGCTTAGCAACGAAGTTCGTAGGACTTGTGATTACATCGCTTTGCAGCGGTTCAACAAACCACTTCTCTGCAGGATAATTAATGATTGGTTCAAACTGTAGGAGTACACTGTGGAGTACACCCCAACTGTAGGCGAATGCAGGGTAATCCCATGGCTGTCTCCAATTCGCCGATAACAGCTCAGTTGATAACTGTCATTTAAAAAGCAGAACACAATTTTTTATTTTGAAGAAAATGCGAGCTGATAGCTTTAGAGTTTCTAATCGTTAATCTCATTGATAACTTCACATCTTTTTCCGAATAAAATATATTTTCAGATTAAGTTAGGCTACGTGTTTTCAACGGTATAACAAAGATGATATTATTACAAGTTCGTATTTTGTCACGTCATGCAAGGCTGGAGTGTTGTGTACTGTAATAGGTTCTTCTTATGCTTGGCTAGCCCAAACTTACATATACACAAACATATACATATATATATATATATATATATATATATATATATATATATATATATATATATATATACATACTTACTTGCTTACTTACTTACTGGCTTTTAAGGAACCCGGAGGTTCATTGCCGCCCTCACATAAGCCCGCCATTGGTCCCTATCCTGAGCAAGATTAATCCATTCTCTATCATCATATCCCACTTCTCTCAAATCCATTTTACTATTATCTTCCCATCTACGTCTCGGCCTCCCTAAAGATCTCTTACCCTCCGGCCTCCCAACTAACACTCTATATGCATTTCTGGATTCGCCCATACGTGCTACATGTCCTGCCCATCTCAAACGCCTGGATTTAATGTTCCTAATTATGTCAGGTGAAGAATACAATGCGTGCAGTTCTGCGTTGTGTAACTTTCTCCATTCTCCTGTAACTTCATCCCTCCTAGCCCCAAATATTTTCCTAATTCTCAAACACCCTTAACCTATGTTCCTCTCTCAAAGTGAGAGTCCAAGTTTCACAATCATAAAGAACAACCGGTAATATAACTGTTTTATAAATTCTAACTTTCAGATTTTTTGACAGCAGACTGGATGATAAAAGCTTTTCAACCGAATAATAACAGGCATTTCCCATATTTATTCTGTGTTTAATTTCCTCCAGAGTATCATTTATATTTCTTACTGTTGCTCCAAGATATTTGAACTTCTCCACCTCGTCGAAAGATAAATTTCCAATTTTTATATTTCCATTTCGTACAATATTCTCGTCACGAGACATAATCATATAGGCCTGCATACTTTGTCTTTTCGGGATTTACTTCCAAACCTATCTCTTTACTTGCTTCCAGTAAAATTTCCGTATTTACCCTAATCGTTTATGGATTTTCTTCTAACATATTCACGTCATCCCCATAGACAAGCAGCTGATGTATATATATAATAAGTTATTAATAATTGTTAATATACCCCTAATATTTATTTTAGGGGAAGATATAGCTCCAAACTAACCAAAAACTACATCACTTTCTAAAAACTAGTCTAAAAAAATATTACGTAGTGTTGGGAACCTATCCATTAAAGTTTACGGCCCAAATGTTAGTCTAAATGGATTTCAGTCAAGAAGAGTCACAGAGTAGTTCTATAAACAACCTTGGAGAGGAAAGTGGACTAGAAAATAATTGTAAAAATGATACTTCTTCAGCATTTAGGATAATTGATTTATAAATTATTTCGTGTGCTATAAACAGTGTATGTCTGTCTGTCTGTTGTTGTTTTTGTTGGCTACAAGTGGTAAAAAATAATAATCGTGTGGCATGCATATTCAAACTTTACGACTTGTTATCCGCAGTATCCAATTTTCAATAAAGAAGCAACATTTTCACAGAAACTATTCGAGATAGTTATGAAATTTTGCACACTCCTTTATTCTTTCTTAATGCAAATTTCCGTGCACAAAATGTGTTTTTGGGTAAATATTTAAAGAACTTTACTTTGGCGAAGAAATGGTATATAGCCTATACTTTTTCAAATACTACTACAATTTTTTATGTTATTTTGAAAAAAAAAAATGAAATTTGTTACATATAATGAATGTACATATAACAAATGTGTACATTTCAGAACCAGCGCGTGGCCGCGAAACCAGGTGGCCCGGGTTCGAATCCCTGTCGGGGCAAGTTACCTGGTTGAGGTTTTTTCCGGGGTTTTCCCTCAACCCAATAGGAGCAAATGCTGGATAACTTTCGGTGCTGGACCCCGGACTCATTTCACCGGTATTATCACCTTCAATTCATTCAGACGCTAAATAACCTAGATGTTGATACAGCGTCGTAAAATAACCCAATAAGAAAAAAGATTAGGTGGGTTCGTAATTAGGCTTCCTGACATGGTAAGGTATCGTAATCAACTACCACAATGGAGTAAATACCTGTACAGGATTTCAGATGGATAGGTAACAAATTGTGGAATCAGTACATATAACAGTCTATTTGAGATTATGTATCTCCTTAAGAATTTTCAATCTTAACGACTTACGAGAAAGCTTAAAGTTTTATTGACGTGCTACAAATATAGCTATTGAAAAAAAAAAAACCAAAAATGATGATGCCACAGGTTTGTGCAATACTTTGAACCAGAAGACTAATGAGGAAGTTTTAAACACATAGAGCCGATCACTGATGAAATATACTTACTTACTTATTGGCTTTTAAGGAACCCGGAGGTTCATTGCCGCCCTCAAATAAGCCCGCCATTGGTCCCTATCCAGAGCAAGATTAATCCATTCTCTATCATCATATCCCACCTCCCTCAAATCCATTTTAATATTATTTTCCCATCTACGTCTCGGCCTCCCTAAAGGTCTTTTTCCTCCGGTCTCCCAACTAACACTCTATATGCATTTCTGGATTCGCCCATACGTGCTACATGCCCTGCCTATCTCAAACCTCTGGATTTAATGTTCCTAATTATGTCAGGTGAAGAATACAATGCGTGCAGTTCTGTGTTATGTAACTTTCTCCATTCTCCTGTAACTTCATCCCTCTTAGCCCCAAATATTTTCCTAAGACCCTTATTCTCAAACACCCTTAATCTATGTTCCTCTCTCAAAGTGAGAGTCCAAGTTTCACAACCATACAGAACAACCGGTAATATAACTGTTTTATAAATTCCAACTTTTAGATTTTTGACAGTAGACTAGATGACAAAAGCTTCTCAACCGAATAATAACAGGCTTTTCTCATATTTATTCTGCGTTTAATTTCCTCCCGAGTGTCATTTATATCTTTTACTGTTGCTCCAAGATATTTGAATTTTTCCACCTCTTCAAAAGATAAATTTCCAATTTTTATATTTCCATTTCGTACAACATTCTGGTCACGAGACATAATCATATACTTTGTCTTTTCGGGATTTACTTCGAACCCTATCGCTTTACTTGCTTCAAGTAGAATTTCCGTGTTTTCCTTAATCGTTTGTGTATTTTCTCCTAACATATTCACGTCATCCGTATAGACAAGAAGCTGATGTAACCCGTTCAATTCCAAACCCTGCCTGTTATCCTGAACTTTCCTAATGGCATATTCTAGAGCGAAGTTAAAAAGTAGAGGTGACAATGCATCTTCCTGCTTTAGCCCGCAGTGAATTGGAAAAGCATCAGATAGAAACTGGCCTAAACGGACTCTGCTGTAAGTTTCACTAAGACACATTTTAATTAATCGAACTAGTTTCTTGGGAATACCAAATTCAATGAGAATATCATATAAAACTTCTCTCTTAACCGAGTCATATGCCTTTTTGAAATCTATGAATAACTGATGTACTGTACTCTTACACTCCCATTTTTTCTCCAATATCTATCAAATACAAAAAATCTGGTCAATAGTCTATCTATTACGCCTAAAACCACACTGATGATCCCCAATAATTTCATCTACATATGGAGTTCTTAGTTTCATGATAGCCTATGCTCTGCTCAGCTGCAATTTGATATTATCTCGGATATTGTGCCACACGCTATTAACGCCTAACTCTTCCTTAGCTTCGTCGGAAGTTGCTAAAGCAGCAAACTATATTTGAAATTTGAACCTGATAACGTTGCTTAAATGAAATATAAAAATAATTGGGTTGGACATGTAACCTAGAAATGAATATAAAAATAGAAATAATATCAGAACACAAAACAGGCGGAGGGGAAGCGTTTTGATAAGGTTCGAACTGGGCACATCATGATTATCATCTCCTATGTATAAACTCTTGATGAAAATTGCAGTGACGAAGTGCCAACCCCGCGAGATATAAGGGGCAAGAAGCGCGGTTGATGCATCGTTATTAAACATGCGAGCGACGAGCGGGGAGCCGCGGACTCTGGGGTCCTGTGACCTAATTGACATCACTTCAAAGCGAGGGGGACAAGGGAAGATCTACTGTAGGCAATACGGAGGGAAAAGCGCCGACAGGACTTCTCTTCTCTTCTCTTCTCTTCTCTTCTCTTCTCTTCTCTTCTCTTCTCTTCTCTTCTCTTCTGCTCTCTCCTCTCCTCTCTCTCCTCTCCTCTCTCTCTCCTCTCTCCTCTCCTCTCCTCTCCTCTCCTCTCCTCTCTCTTCTGCTCTCCTCTCTTCTCTCTCGTCTCCTCTCTCCTGTCCTCTCCTCCCCTCTCCTCTCTCCTGTCCTCTCTCTTCTGCTCTCCTCTCCTCTCCTCTCTCTCCTCTCCTCTCCTGTCCTCTCTCTTCTGCTCTCCTCTCCTCTCTCTCTCCTCTCCTCTCTCTCTCCTCTCCTCTCCTGTCCTGTCCTCTCTCTTCTGCTCTCCTCTCCTCTCCTCTCCTCTAGTCTCATGTCCTCTCTCTTCTGCTCTCCTCTCCTCTCCTCTCCTCTCCTGTCCTCTCTCTTCTGCTCTCCTCTCCTCTCTCTTCTACTCTCCTCTCCTCTCTCTTCTGTTCTCCTCTCCTCTCTCTTCTGCTCTCCTCTCTCTCTCTCTCTCTCTCCTCTCCTCTCCTCTCCTCTCCCTCTCTCTCCTCTCCTCCCCACCCCTCTTCTCTTCTCTTCTCTTCTCTTCTCTTCTCTTCTCTTCTCTTCTCTTCTCTTTGTACATACAGGATGTCTCAAAAATACACGGAATAACTTCAGTAATGAGTTTCTCATACGTAGACAATAGGAATAATATTATCATATCGCAGAAAATGTTTGGCTAAACTCACGGAGCGACTGTAGGCATACAGGAGTGTTCTGAAAAAAACACCATACCTGGTGTGTTGGACACGTCACTGATCATTCGTCGAGAAGCACCCTGTAGGCACAATTGCGCTTCGCACATTTAGCCATTGTGCCAGCAATTATTTGCATCGAAGAGTTCGGCTCATAGGTAGAGGTAGACAAGTTGCCTGGCCACCACGGTCGCCTGATTTAATCCCACTAGATTTCCTCTTGTGGGGTCATTTAGAATCATTACTATTTTCGACTTCGGTGGCTGATGTGAAAACTCTCCGTAATCGAACTGTAGCAAGCTGTGAGGCAATACGAAACACATCAGGAATTTGGGATCGTCTTCGCGGGACAATGAGACTTTATGTGAAGCCTGTGTGGACATATTGAATATTTGAATATCTGCCTAGAACAATGTTGTATGTAGGAATTTTCCAAGTTTTAAGAAAACAAAAAAATGACATATTGCAATATTAAAAAGTGTGTTATTTTAACTGATTGTCACATTTATAGTCATTGATTACGGAATGTAAGTCTAATACTTACAACATAGCAATATTTCAGAACAAATTTTATTTTACTAACAAAAAGTTCTGCAAAATCTCTCCACTTCCTATTGCACCCTATGTTGTTCAGGCAGGTATTCATTTATTGTAAGGTGACGTGAACAGTTTGGTGTCGTAGAAAGGCCTATGTAAAGTGACAAACTTTTCCGGCCTTATGTTAATATAAATTAATTTATTACGCACTGTACATATGAGCAACTCGTTCTAGACACTCTTTGTTATGTATCACTGTTTCTTCTCGTGGAACCCGACCATGAATTGTGAGGCATCCTCTTCCCCAATATCGTACTTCAGATGTCAGCGCGCTTGTTTTCACGCGTGCTGTCTGGCAAACACGCACTGACCTTCCCACCAAGCCAACCAACAGTCACAGCTCAATTAATTTTCATCTGTGAATGGCGGCATTCTTTGAACTCCACGCAGTTTCGCATTTGATGTAATGAAAACAAGATTTCTCGTCTTGCTTCTCAAGAGAGGCTGTTGCCATGGTTACTCGTTGAACAAGTGGTGGCTGATATGTTTATTCAACAGGTATTTTTTTTTTTTTACTTTGATACTTTTTAATGGTGTTGTGCGAGAAGTTTGCTCACAGGAGACATCTATCAGGTGTGCTTAATTCTGAATGCTTATTTTCAAAGTCGCATGACGTGCCGGTGGTGGTATTCAAGGCACAGCGGCATTTTTTCTTTCTCTTGTCCCATTTTCATCTTCTCTTTTCCGCTTTACTAGTTTTCTTTCTTATAATTTGTGAGTGTTTCTTCTGTAGCTTGTCTTTTATCCCTTCTTACTTTACGTTTTCATAGATCTTGTCTCGTTCTTCTTCGCTTCATTTCCTTTCCTTCTTCCCATTTCTCTTCCTCTTTCTTATTTATTTCCTCTCTTCCTCTCCTTTTTTTTGCGACGCTGTAAAATAAGTTCAAAGATTGCCCGCAAATACGCATTTCAATAACAGTGACACTGAAAAGTGGTTTTGGACATCGATTTGTCCGTACAGCAATTTCCACGAACTTTAGGACGTGTTTCTGTTCGTATTCAGTTTCTACGAGTCAGTTCATCAAGGAATCATGCACACAAATAATAATAATAATAATAATAATAATAATAATAAACCTGAACAGGTTCCAGGTTCTCCTTTCCGAAGACAGGAGGTGCTTAGCTAGTAGGCTATTACACTATCAAAGTTATTTGGCAAAGTATATCATACAATATTTTATCAAAGAACTGTGATATTAGGATTTTGAGTATATTACACTACATAAAATATTTTATCAAAGATAACCTAAATTTAAGGAACAAGGACAATCAGCCTCCATTTATAGTTAAACAAAATATTTTTTTTTACTAAGAGACTAGTGGCTTGTGCAGCAAATGCTGTAAACTAAGTTATAAGAAGTCCAAATAAAAATTGTTCAGATTTATTTTCAATGAAGAATACCAGACATTTTGAAAGTTATTTGCTTCTATAATACTGAAACATAATAATAATAATAATAATAATAATAATAATAATAATAATAATAATAATAATAATAATAATAATAATAATAGTTTTATTTTCCCTGGCAGAGTTAAGGCCATCAGGCCTTCTCTTCCACTCAACCAGGATCAAATCACATACAGAAAAATACATACCGGTATACAAATATTAACTTAAAAATAATAATAATAAACCTAATTAAGTAAAAAAAGAGAAATTGAATACATATACACAATCAGTATTGACTTTAATATACTCCCTCTGAATGTTTTTATGCCAAATACTTTTCCTTGAACCTATTCATTTTCAGTTCTTGAGTCTACTTTATATAAAACCCCAAAAGGTTTCACTTTCATATTATCAATATAGCATTAATGTGTACCTATAATTACTGAAACTCACGTAATTGCATTAACTATAATAATATTTCATTTTTAATAGTAATAATGTCATCAAACATTCTTAAGTTTTGTACTTCTTAATATCCAATACACAGCTGTACTCGGAAAACTACAGACCAGAGAATCAGACCTGTAAATTATTTTTATATGTTATCAAAAAATTACACAAATGTAGATCCACATATTGACATTATGTCAGAGAATCTGAGCCATCTAAACTCTAAATGTGTCAGCAATCCTGCAGGTCATGGCCTTCGTGTAATAGCCTATTGTTTATTGTAGTGTGTGTTTTGTTTTATTCTGAAATGCAATTAGTTCTCAAAATTGACGAAAGATGAATTTTAGAAAGTAGGAAAATTATGTAGGAAACTAACGCTTCAGTGAAAGTTACTATTTTTCTGAAAATCCTTGGATGCCAAGCTTCAAAATGACTGGTCATTAATTAAAATCCGTTCAGCCGTTTTCCCGTAATTTCCATTACCAGTTCATATTATATAGATATGCAAAAATGAATGATGAACAGGACTCTGCATGTTTAGCTACAATTAGTTCAAAATATTACAGTAGTCTATGCACATTGCTAAAAAAGAAACGCCTGTGTTAAACCATGGATTATAAGAAAAGTATCCATCAAACCTCGCTTGGGTACAATGCGAGCACTTGAAAAGTTACATAAAGTATTTGAGAATGGATGAAAATAATTTTCAGTTTGTCCAAACTTGTGCACCTCTCCTGTACAGCAGTTATAGTCTCTGCTCTTTTTATGTATGTATACACTTCTCGTGTTTTATTTCTGTTTTGTATTCAGTATTTTGTGTTTTCTAACATTTCATTTGCTTCATATTCTCACGTCAGCATATTGATCGTACAAAACAGTCCAACAATATACACATTCCGCCATATTGGTTTCTTCCGAGATTTTCCCCAGCCGTGGGACTGAAGCCGGATGGTCTATGGCGAGTCCTCGGCATCAACCCCTTTGATTTGATTACCTGGTTGGGTTTTCCGAGGTTTTCCCCAACCAAAAGGCAAATGCCGGGTAATCTTTTGGCGAATCCTCGGACCTCGCCTCATCTCACTACATCTCGCCAAAATATTGTAAAAAATTGCACAAAATTGTAAAAATTGTAGAAAATTACTAAATTGTAAAACTGTAAAAATTGTAATTGAGGACCGTTTTTGCAAAACTTGCTAACTGCAAAATTTGCAAAATTGAGATTTTGATGGATTCGTTGACACAAGGCAGGCCTCTACATTATGTTCAAAGCGTCTTAGTAAAATTGGGTTATTTCTCTTCATTGTAGTGTGTCAAAATGTGATCGTTTTTTCAAAACTTGCTTTCTGCTATAAGTGAGAGATACAGCAAAACTTGCTTACTATAGTGTTTTGTCTCTCCTGTAAAATTTAGTTTTTTCAGTTAGCAAGTTTTTCAAAAACGGTCCTCAATTGTAATATTGTAAAATTTTGACTTGTTCCACGTCTTGAAGCTTCATTGCTCATGTAAGATCTATGGAATAAAATAAATGAATGAATGAATGAATGAATGAATGAATGAATGAATGAATGAATGAATGAATGAAGGAATGAATGAAGGAATGAATGAATGAATGAATGAAGGAATGAATGAATGAAGGAATGAATGAATGAAGGAATGAATGAATGAAGGAATGAATGCATGAAGGAATGAATGAATGAAGGAATGAATGAATGAAGGAATGAATGAATGAAGGAATGAATGAATGAAGGAATGAATGCATGAAGGAATGAATGAATGAATGAAGGCATAATGAATGAAGGAATGAATGAAGGAATGAATGAATGAAGGAATGAATGAAGGAATGAAGGAATGAATGAAGGAATGAATGAATGAAGGAATGAATGAAGGAATGAATGAATGAATGAATGAATGAATGAATGAATGAATGAATGAATGAATGAATGAATGAATGAATGAATGAAGCTAGGCAGATCTTGTATAAAAGATAACAAGATGCACTTACATTTTATAAAAGATCTTTTATCGAAGAAACCTTTATAAAAGAAAACCCATTACACTGATATATATTTTGTCAAAGATCTTTGACAGTGTAATACCAGCCTTACTTAGTCAGGTTTTGCTTCTCCAGTGAACCTTCTTTTAGAGCCTGTTTAATTAAAGATGCCAACACAAGCCATAGCATTGGATGGTAGTTCATTGCCGTACACTTCACTTCAGATGAGTCGTACTTTATTTCTCCTGGCTAGTTCTACAGCCTTCAACCAGCCTGGAGTCGACTCAGCGCATCCAGGGCAGCCTGGCTATCGCAGCGAATGTCCGTTGATGTCCGCTGCCATTTTCCAAATGAGCTGAATTGTTACGAAATGCGTAAAAAGTTAATAGCGAGTGTGGGACTCGTTTTCCCTGACGTGCTCGCATTATTTTCATGCTACTGCCTCCTTTTTTTCTTTCACTGCCATCTTAACTAGCTTTATTCACTCTCTGTTCCATCATTCCGCTCTGTTCCCTCTCTTTCCTTCCCTCATTTCCAGTCTTCCGTTGTTTGTGTTTCTTCCCGTTTTGCAAGCATGGCCCCCTGGATAGCAGAGGTCAATTTTACAAATCGTTGTAATTACAACGAGTAAAACTGTGAAGACATGAAACACACGAAATGTGAAATTTTATGAATTTTTGTCGGGTTTAATTTTTATAACTCGGAAGGTAAGTAATGGGCATTCAAGTAATACTAACAGTGACATTAATAATATACTGTGTACGTATTTCAACACGGTAGTAAAATGTTTTCAAGTAAAGCGATAGGGTTGGAAGTAAATCCCGAAAAGACTAAGTATAGGATTATGTCTCGTGATCAGAATATTGTACGAAATGGAAATAGAGAAGTTGGAGATTTATCCTTCGAAGAGGTGGAAAAATTCAAATATCTTGGAGCAACAGTAACAAAATATAAAAATGATATTCGGGAGGACATTAAACGCAGAATAAATTTGGGAAATGCCTGCTATTATTCGCTTGAAAAGCTTTTGTCATCCAGTCTGCTGTCAAAAAATCTGAAAGTTAGAACTTATAAAACAGTTATATTACCGGTTGTTCTGTATGGTTGTGAAACTTGGACTCTCACTTTGAGAGAGGAACAGAGATTGAGAGTGTTTGAGAATAAGGTTCTTAGGAAAATATTTGGAGCTTAGAGGGATGAAGTTACAGGAGAATGGAGAAAGTTACACAACGCAGAACTGCACGCATTGTATTCTTCACCTGACATAATTAGGAACATTAAATCCAGACGTTTGAGATGGGCAGGACATGTAGCACGTATGGGCGAATCCAGAAATTCATATAGAGTGTTAGTTGGGAGGCCGGAGGGAAAAATACCTTTGGGGAGGCCGAGACGTAGATGGGAAGATATTAAAATGGATTTGAGGGAGGTGGGATATGATGGTAGAGACTGGATTAATCTTGCTCAGGACAGGGACCAATGGCCGGCTTATGTGAGGGCGGCAATGAACCTCCGGGTTCCTTAAAAGCCAATAAATAAGTAAGTAGAATGTTTTATTTACAGTTGGACGTATGAGTGCAAACCAGAAAGCAATTTTATTATCATTCATAGATAATTATTTGCATTAGAATAGCAATACAGAATCGAATTCATGTATTTGTAGCAATACACAGCCAATAATTTATCTTCATTTTGAGAAGCTTCGTTTCATATCACGTGATGTAATGGAGCGTATCTTTCGCTTTCTATATCCACTCATTTGATTTGGAAGGAATATCCTTTGTTGAGTTACGTACCGGGCGTCCGGAAAATTCCGAATATGTCCTACATTTTGACCATCTGTCCGGCGTCTAAAAGAATTTCATAAACGAACATTTATTACTTTTAAAATTGATTAAGGAATGGAGATAGAACTGGATTAGCCGCTACTCACCATGGCAACATGGCTACCGTCAAAGATCACAGTCATTTTCTGTCGCGGCAGTGGACGAATTATGCCGTAACAATGCAATGTCAGATTACAAGTTAGTGTTGTGGTTGGCTGAATTTCAGTTCAAAAGTATAATGACTGATGTTCAATGGATAGGCCTATATTCAAGTTTTGAGTGAAAGTACATTGCAATGGATGATGTGGAGTGTTGTGATCAGGTGTCTGCTTGTCTATTTTGGACCAATTTCTGCAGCAATTCTGCCCTTGAAAAGTTTTCTTGCAATGATAAGTCGTGGTAGCAAGCTTGAATATTGGCATTCTCAACTCCTGAAACTAGTGGAGTATTCCTACACAGAACGCTATTGTTGACGTTTTCTCACTGGTAGACGAAAGCAACGGCTTATCGATTGAGTGAAAGTTGTTGTTTAATTTAAAAACTTCAGTTATGTAGAGTTTCATGGTCATATTTCAACCGTAGTCGTTTTGCGTATATATAAATCCCACAAGGGTAGCTGCCCTTCAGTAAGGGTTGCCAAAAGACACAGCATACTAAACAAATAAAATAAAAATAAACATTTGCGTTATCACTATTTACGATTTTTATTTTCAAATGGAAGCTACCCTTGGGAAAGTACTTTTATTCAATAATTATTGGTAATCAAATAGAATATAAGGAAATTTAGGTGTACAGGTGATTACGTAAAATCTGAACAGAATATTTCATTACGTCTATAACAATAATTTTCAAAATATTTAAAGGAATTCCAAAAGACTGAGAATTTTGGAATTGTTCCGCTTGCTCCGAACAATAGGCCAAATACTTCAATCTGTCCTTGTATATGATAATAATCTCTAAAGTATTGAATTGTAGGGTTATAGATGATCTTCTTTTCTTCATGTATTGCTACAGGTTGTTCAACTGCAGTTTCAAAGCGCACGGTGGGATCGATGATAATTGCTCTGTCATTTCTTCATAGATGTGTAATTGACGAATTTTATGAAAATATAAACTACTCACAGGTGGCCCGGGTTCGAATCCCGGTTGGGGCGAGTTACCTGGTTGAGGTTTTTTCCGGGGTTTTCCCTCAACCCAATACGAGCAAATGCTGGGTAACTTTCGGTTCTGGACCCCGAACTCATTTGACCGGCATTATCACTTTCATATCATTCAGACTCTAAATAACCTAGATGTTGATACAGCGTCGTAAAATAACCCAATAAAATAAAATAAAAAAATAAACTACTCATGATACATGCATTTAGTTGAATTTTAGATTTTGATGTTCAATTTTCTCACATCTTCCTATAAGTCCTACATTTTATGTAATGTCCTACATTTTAAATCAGTGTTGTTTTGTTTAGTCAAGTGTCCGAAGACAGATTTGAACCTCACAAGTGACACCAATAAGGCATCACTCATGAGACAACTAAGCGAGGAGTTAATGGGGTAGGGTGTCCAGTTCCTTTCGCCCTATTTGAATCAATGTGTCCTACATTTAATTCACATAATCTGATAACCTTACCTAATCCTTTGCAAGCCATTTTACAAAATAGAATTCTCAGTTTTGAATTTTCAATTTTCATTCGTTTTTGAGGTACTCATCTAACATTAATTTTTAAATTTCCTTTAATTTTTTTTTATTTTAATCTGATCTGAAAGCTTGAACTTTCTAGTTTTAAAAAATACATCAGTTTTGTCTCTGTGATGTTTGGTTAATTAATTAGCTGAGTTTTTATTGACCGGAAGCACCCTTTCTTTAAACCGGATGTGCAGTTCTGCAAGTGTCAATCCGTTACATTCTGTCAATTTTTTATATATATTTTTTTGTGTAATAATTCGAATTTTGTGGTAGAGTTTGACTATATTATTTTCCATACAGTCAGGAAGCTGTGCGTTTTATTTTACATTTTTCATACCCTCAGGATGTAAATGATTTTTCTCCACGTTCAGTTTTACAACATTTTACAACACTACTGTTAACACAAACTTTACTTAGAATTGAGATATTTTCATCGTTCTTGCACCAAAGTGAAGCTGATTAACGTAGCTAAGTGCCAAATTAAAAACAGTGTCCTACTGCTTAAGAAAGTTAATTTAAAACTCCAAGACCTTAAATTTTTATTTTTATGTTTGAAATTTTCATAAAAATAAAATGCATTTTCCTTAATGAGATAAGATAGGGAAAAACTGTTTTCACAGCTTATTCTGTATTCTATTAGGAGTAAGACAGTGAAAGAAATTTTATTCTAACATAAAAATTGTGGGCCAAGGACTAAAACAAACAAACTTCAGTTCTCGCTTTAAAAATTGCCCCCCTCCACTATCCACCCCTCCAGAAAAATACTTGAGGGATTTATTTTGTGTGAAAATCCTTAATTTTGTGTCAAGTAATCAGGGAAAGAAAGAGATTTAAAAAATTGGATAAACATTGGAAATTTTTCTCCCAAGGGTATATAAGTAGGGCTATCTTAAGGGGATGTTTGCTGATTAAATGCTTTCGCATAATCCTCCACAAACTGCTATTATCGTTCTCTTTACTGGTTTGAATTCGTCAGCAACGCTTTCACTGACGTCCTGAAGTCCTTTTCTTTGTGAATTTTTTTTTTCATGTAAAGCATTCTCCTGTAGTTAGAACTTTGTTTCACCAGTAACCTAACCTATTTACATACCTACAAATGGCTTTTAAGGAACCCGGAGGTTCATTGCCGCCCTCATATAAGCCCGACATCGGTCCCTATCCTGAGCAAGATTAATCCAGTCTATCATCATATCCCACCTCCTTCAAATCCATTTTAATATTGCCCTCCCATCTACGTCTCGGCCTCCCCAAAGGTCTTTCTCCTCCGGCCTCCCAATTAACACTCTATATGCATTTCTAGATTCGCCCATAAGTGCTACATGCCCTCCCCATCTCAAACATCTGGATTTAATGTTCCTAATTATGTCAGGTGAAGAATACAATGCGTGCAGTTCTGTGTTGTGTAACTTTCTCCATTCTCCTGTAACTTCATCCCTCTTAGCCCCAAATACTTTCCTAAGAACCTTATTCTCATACACCCTTAATCTCTGTTCCTCTCTCGAAATGAGAGTCCAAGTTTCACAACCATACAGAACAACCGTAATATAACTGTTTTATAAATTCTAACTTTCAGATTTTTCGACAGCAGACTGGATGATAAAAGTTTCTCAACCGAATTGTAACAGGCATTTCCCGTATAGTTTCTGCGTTTAATTTCCTCCCGACTATTATTTATATTTGTTACTGTTGCTCCAAGATATTTGAATTTTTCCACCTCTTCCAAGGATAAAAGTCCAATTTTTATATTTCCATTTCGTACAATATTCTCGTCACGAGACATAATCATATACTCTGTCTTTTCGGAATTTACTTCCAAACTTATCTCTTTTCTTGCTTCCAGTAAAATTCCCGTGTTTTCCCTAATAGTTTGTGGATTTTCTCCTAACATATTCACGTCATCCGCATAGACAAGCAGCTGATGTAACCCGTTCAATTCCAAACCCTCTCTGTTATCCTGAACTTTCCTAATGGCATACTCTAGAGCAAAGTTAAAAAGTAAAGGTGATAGTGCATCTCCTTGCTTTAGCCCACAGTGAATTGGAAACGCATCATATAGAATCTGGCCTATATGGACTCTGCCGTAAGTTTCACTGAACCTAACCTACATGTTAGATAAACATAAAATGATTGTATTTCTATATTTACATTTATGTTTTGAATATGTTGTTTGAATACAAAACTCTAAATATACTTCTTTGTTATTATTACTTATCATCATCCCACTCAAACGGTTAAAGTCGGCAATGTAAACAGTATTCGCTTATCTCCATAGCAACACTGGCACATTGTTTTGTTTATTAAAAGTGATGTGATATGCGACACGCTTCTGATAAGACTGCATTGCTGACGTCTCCCTCTTTTGATCCGGCTGATTCTGTCTGTTTAATAAATAATAACCATTGGCGAGTTGAGTATATACACACAAGTAAACAAACACGAAGAGCGGTGTAAACTGGAGTGTCAAAGAGTTGCCGACTTCACCGTTTCAGTGAGACGGTTATCAGCAAGTGCAGAAGACTGCTTTTACTATTTCTTGTTTATCACTTAAAATAAGATACCCGGGCTTGAATAGCGGTTTTTTCCGGGGTTTTTCCTTAACCCAATGTGAGGAAATGCTGGGTAACTATCGGTGCTGGACCCCGGACTCATTTCACTGCCATTATCACCTTCATTTCATTCAGACGCTAAATAACCTGACATGTTGATACAGCGTCGTAAAATAATCCACTTTTTTGTTGTAAGAAATTATCTTCTTACACAATCCACTCTATATTCATATCAGTTTGAAGTGATTTATTGAAGGATGCTTGCAAGACTAATTTAGAAAAATGTTGAACGAATTATCTTGGCACCGAAAACGGATGTTCCCTGAACCAAATGATCCTATTTTAATATGGGTTGTTTGCATATAATAACAATTAAGAAACATCTTAAGGGAATTATCCTTGCGCCAAAAACGGATGTTCCCTGAACCAAATGATCCTATTTTAATTGTTTGCATATAATAACAATTAAGAAACATGTTAAAGGAATTATCCTTGCACCAAAAACGGATGTTCCCTGAACCAAATGATCCTATTTTAATTGTTTGCATATAATAACAATTAACAAACATGTTAAAGGAATTATCCTTGCACCAAAAACGGATGTTCCCTGAACCAAATGATCCTATTTTAATTGTTTGCATATAATAACAATTAACAAACATGTTAAAGGAATTATCCTTGCACCAAAAACGGATGTTCCCTGAACCAAATGATCCTATTTTAATTGTTTGCATATAATAACAATTCAGAAACATGCTAAGGGAATTATCCTTGCGCCAAAAACGGATGTTCCCTGAACCAAATGATCCTATTTTAATTGTTTGCATATAATAACAATTAAGAAACATGTTAAAGGAATTATCCTTGCGCCAAAAACGGATGTTCCCTGAACCAAATGATCCTATTTTAATTGTTTGCATATAATAACAATTAAGAAACATGTTAAAGGAATTATCCTTGCACCAAAAACGGATGTTCCCTGAACCAAATGATCCTATTTTAATTGTTTGCATATAATAACAATTAAGAAACATGTTAAAGGAATTATCCTTGCGCCAAAAACGGATGTTCCCTGAACCAAATGATCCTATTTTAATTGTTTGCATATAATAACAATTAAGAAACATGTTAAAGGAATTATCCTTGCGCCAAAAACGGATGTTCCCTGAACCAAATGATCCTATTTTAATTGTTTGCATATAATAACAATTAAGAAACATGTTAAAGGAAATATCCTTCCACCAAATGACCAAATGATGGTGGGCACACATCCCACATGATCGCCGAGTGCCTCGTTATGCGGTCAGCACGGGACACACTCGTGGTGTGTCGTCAGACATATTTTAATCATTTCCTCGACTGAAGGCCGTTCCTTCGCAACTTCCTCCATGTCGTCACCGCACCCCCCCCGTGCCCACCTTCCTTCAGTCCACCAGTCTGCTTTTATTGAAACCCGATAACCCAGGCAGCCCCCACAGAGCAGCGATGAGTTTTATGTCGGCTGAAGGCCACCGCAGCCAAGATACGAACTGCACAGGCTTTGCGTTTTCATCCTCAGCCGTGATTACCTGAGCCCAATAAACCCACATTAATTGTACGCCCTCAAACAACCAGTTCCTTCCCATCTTGTATGACACCAAATTATATTTTACTTGATTAAAAATATATTCCAAGGTAGCGCGCGCTGTAGGCAGATTTAATAACCCAATAATTCTACAGGGACATCATTTTAATTTTACTCACATTTTTAACATTAACCTGGCTATACTCGGAAACACTGTTACCCCCTTCCATTACAGGAGTTTGGTGTTGCTAGTGCAATATGTAAACAAATCACTTTACTAGCTATAGGAGGAGAGAAAAGTAGTGTATCCATTTATGTTACAGGGGAATATAGTATTACGATTTTCAGTTTGATTATTACTTTACAGTATTTTATCAAAAACAGTAGAATAGTAATTTTTTTCACAAACTCAAGTCTTCAGGCGGTTATATTCATTATGTAATGTCTACTTTATTCAGCATATTACTACCCTAATTTATTCCTGAGAATTTTGTGAGCACTTCCGTAAGAAACCCCAATTTCTACAGCTAACTTCTTGACCGACTTAGGACCTCGCTGCATCCTTTCTCTAGCATATTCTACAGCATCTTCTGTCATCTTTGTTGGCCATCTTACACTTTTCTTCCTTTCCGTACACTCTGTTGCTCTAAATTTATCTGCCAGATTAATGACATTTCTACGAAAATATTCCGTAATGGTATAATCAGGAAATTGTGAAAAAAAAGAAAAAAAACAAGAAAAGCTGTTGTTCACATTCGGTTATATTGCACTTCCAGTTTCTATCATCGTCCTTCATACCTACAAATAGTAAAACAAAACTCTTGTTTAAATAATGTTGTTAAGTACCGCACCATATTACAGGGTACCGTACTTTCGATAACTCTAATCTTCACTTGTGCTCAGTCCACACAGATAAATTCAGTTATGCTACACGCCATACCTGTGTGAAAATAAACTTCAATAATATAAGCTCTTTCTTCTATACAAAACGCAACATATTTCTGAAACACACTGTACTCTGTACTGTTTACTTCACTGCCAGGAACAGCGGCCGTAAGTTTGTGTGACTGACATTAGCAAGGACATTAGTGAAAAGGGTGGGGGTCAAGTACAGTTAGAAACGCAGGTACAATAAAAATTGAAGTAAAAATAAAATGATGTCCCTGTACTTTAAGGAATGCAATGGGTGAGATTTCAATTTTCTATATCTAAGCTAGAGACTTAACTTACATTTTTCTGCACAGCAACCTGTTGTTATTAGTATTTATGCCCCCAAGTTTCTTTAACTTCAGTTTAATAGTTTCTGAGTTTTTTTTTTCAAAAACATTTCGACTTTTTAAAAACTTAAACCTGTCTTTTCCCACAACATTAGGCCTATACAGGCCTGAAAAATAATTCAAAGAATAGCTTGTAATTTAAGAGCAGGCCATAATTTGAATGTTGAATGTGACTTGAAAAATTAATGTAGTTTATAAAAAAAATTAGTGTCTTAATAATATATTTTACTTACTTACTTACTTACTTACTTACTGGCTTTTAAGGAACCCGGAGGTTCATTGCCGCCCTCACATAAGCCCGCCATTGGTCCCTATCCTGAGCAAGATCAATCCAGTCTCTACCATCATATCCTACCTCCCTCAAATCCATTTTAATACTATCTTCCCATCTACGTCTCGGCCTCCCCAAAGGTCTTTTTCCCTCCGGCCTCCCAACTAACACTCTATATGCATTTCTGGATTCACCCATACGTGCTACATGCCCTGCCCATCTCAAACGTCTGGGTTTAATGTTACTAATTATGTCAGGTGAAGGATACAATGCGTGCAGCTCTGCGTTGTGTAACTTTCTCCATTCTCCTGAATAATAATAATAATAATAATAATAATAATAATAATAATAATAATAATAATAATAATGAATGCCAATTATTTCAGAGCTGTATATTTCATCAGGATATCATATTTCTGTTATAACTGTGACATAAAATATTTATTTCTAAGAAAACTATGATCTTTCTGAGTAAAAAATTGAAGATCTCAGTCAAATAAAAAAGCCTCCTTCTCCCTCTAAGAACAGTTGAATAAGTGTCTGTTTTATGCGAAGGTAGTAGGAAAAATATATTTTAATTCCCCAGTTTCTGAGGCATTTCTAAACGGATGTGACGTCGTGGCGCAAGGTCCCTACTCATTGTGCAGACAGTCACAGTCATCTAGTTGGCCGTGATTCAGATTATGTTCGCTTTCTGAGTGCATTGTTAGCTGCTCTAAAGCTTTACGAAAGATTCATGAATGAGCGATCCATAAATCTACCACATGTAAAGTTATATACTGTGCGTTTTTCATGGGTGAATTTAACATTGCCATGAGAAACTCCATGTATAAAAACAATTAAGAAATAATTAAACCAGTGGGCCATGTTAAGAAATTTCCAGGCTTTGACGATGTGTAAAACAAGAGAACATCAGGCTGATGTTCTCTTGTTTGTCAAAGCCTGCTGATTTCTAAACACGGCCCAGTAGTTAAGTTATTTTTTCATTATCTTTATACATAGGTTTGTTATGATACGGTTAAACCCTATGTCCTTTACCCGGAAAAACATCGGTATTTGCGCTTTATGTTTACCAAAAATAGAGGTTCCAAAGCCACGAGGTTAGCACCATTGGTATTGAAGTATTCTTTAACCTTTAACTTGGTTTGACACGTGTGAGAGTCCACACCTGTGGAGTAACGGTCAGCGCGTCTGGCCGCGAAACCAGGTGGCCCGGGTTCGATTCCCGGTCGGGACAAGTTACCTGGTTGAGGTTTTTTCCGGGGTTGTCCCTCAACCCAATATGAGTAAATGCTGGGTAACTTTCGGTGCTGGACCCCGGACTCATTTCACCGGCATTATCACCTTCATCTCATTCAGACGCTAAATAACCAAAGATGTTGATAAAGCGTCGTAAAATAACCCACTAAAATAAAATAAAGACACGTGTGAGATTTAAGTTCTCACTCCATTCTGATAGTTAATCATGAGTCACAAGGTGTTTGTTAACTTTTTATCGCATTTTATTTCCATTTCGTTATTAAGAAAGACGACTTTTTTAGCTACTTTGGAATATGTGTTGTGAGATTATTTCACAAATCCCACAGTAACACACGTGCATTTTCGCCACGGACAGATTTCCAAGGTTTAAGGCCCATTCACAATGAAAATTAAACATAACGTAAGCGTTAACTTAAGAATATAAACGTTACGGTAAATTCAAGAAGTCATACCAACATTCACGATGGGAACATAAACATAACTTCAAACATACTTGGTAACCATGGAAACATAACAACGACGCCATTTCCTCATATTCTGTCGTATACTTCAGCGCTCCACGATTCTGTTCTGTTTGCAAATCACGTAAGCATAAGCATAAAAGTTTGGAGTTTGCAAATTTTCATGTTAACGTCTTACGGTAATGTTTATGTCAGTGTTTATGTGAATCATTGTGAATGATCCCATTTGGTAGCCTGGGCGCAAACTTCTGTGTTTATGTTACGGTTATGTTTAATTTTCATTGTGAATGGGCCTTTAATCTTAATGGAACACATTCGTACCTTTTCTCAGTACACAAAGACTGAGTGAGTAAATTACACTCCCTTCGTTTGGTAACCTACCAGATGATGTATTTCTTCTGCCACTTGACTGTCATCTATTTATAGTGATGCACTATCGTCCAGCTCACTGCAATATATGTAGGCCTTAATGCTGGTGGTATATCAATAGGAGATAAGCTACGTCCGCCGGAATCACACCCACCTCTTCATCTCGTGTAGCAAAGGGATCTTATTACTTTTCATTGTTGATCAGTGCTGCCATCTGTCATTCACAGAACCAGGCAGATAATAAAGGACATGGGAAATTTGGGAAATGTACATGTCAGTATCCCTGGTCTCCCTGAGACGTGTTTCTCATGGTTGACCCGGTAAAATGGCTTCCACTTCATCCGCTACAGGAGGATGTGAACGTCGCAATTCCAGCTTGTTTAATGAATTCCATTCACTTTCATCCTTGAAGACATCCTGGACCTCTGGTTTGGACGTTGTGATTGCAGAGCTGTGAGACCGTGTCAATCGCGAGGCCGCTGTCTGTCCGAGTAGAGACATTCTGCACTATCCGGCACAGATTTCTTGGCTTGTACTCGTAGCATAGTAGGCTACTGCAGTACACGCGAGGAAATCATTTTATGAGCGTTTATTACAATTGAACCTTAGAGTCAGTCTTGTTATGTGGCGTTAACACAATCTATGTTAACTATATGTGGTTGCTAGGATACGAAATCATGATAATAGGCCTACTAAAACTGACATAAGCAAATCGCTGTTAAGTTCATTTTATGTTCATTATTAATTACAATTGAACCTTAGAGTCAGTCTTGTTATGTGGCGTTAACACAATCTATGTTAACTATATGTGGTTGCTAGGATACGAAATCATGATAATAGGCCTACTAAAACTGACATAAGCAAATCGCTGTTAAGTTCATTTTAAGTGCATTATTAATTACAATTGAACCTTAGAGTCAGTCTTGTTATGTGGTGTTAACACAATCTGTGTTAACTATACGTGGTTGCTAGGATACGAAATCGTGATAATACTAATACTGACATAAGGAAATCGCTGTTAAGTTCATTTTATGTGCTTTCTTAATTACAATTGAACCTTAGAGTCAGTCTTGTTATGTGGCGTTAACACAATCTATGTTAAATATATGTGGTTGCTAGGATACGAAATCGTGATAATACTAAAACTGACATAAGGAAATCGCTGTTAAGTTCATTTTATGTGCATTATTAATTACAATTGAACCTTAGAGTCAGTCTTGTTATGTGGTGTTAACACAATCTGTGTTAACTATACGTGGTTGCTAGGATACGAAATCGTGATAATACTAATACTGACATAAGGAAATCGCTGTTAAGTTCATTTTATGTGCTTTCTTAATTACAATTGAACCTTAGAGTCAGTCTTGTTATGAAGCGTTAACACAATCTATGTTAACTATATGTGGTTGCTAGGATACGAAATCGTGATAATACTAATGTAAGCAAGCAGAAGGGTGTAACCGTTGGTTTATATAATTCGAATCCGTGTTGGAAGTATACTTTACATGACGTCATCTGCGGCGATGAGTAATGCTGGTGCAGCTTTCCTTCGCTGCCAATTGATACCGCATGAGTTGAAGGCAAGTCGACCAAACGACACAAAAAAATTGCAGGACGGCCGGTAGAGAACTGTACAGCACTCGTTTAGCATGTGGACTCGCGACAAATTGCTAATTGGCGTTTCTGCTTCACGTTCCTTTAAACTACCCTGAATTATTTATTGTGTGAAATGTGACACTTCCAGTCTTGTTATGTGAACAAAACATTGTTATGGCTTCTGGAGAGTTACATAACCGCTGAAGGTGAATCATCCAAAGTCTTCGAAGGAAACATATCAAGGAAAAGTCAGGTTGCACCTTGGTGCAGCGTACAGACAGTGTTACTCCCACAAGCTGTGACAGCATGCCTTAAATTAAACGTTGTTTGATGTATTGTAGGTTGCATTGTTTGCCAGATCAATGTAACAGAATTATGAAGTACCTATAGTTACCTTGGTGAATTAATACCCAACCGCTGTCAAAGTCAAAGCAATCTTTTAAACAGATAAGATAAGAGTTAGTTTATTGATTAGACCTTCTCAGATGTCGCTCCAGTCACAAGAAGCGGTAACATATGTCTATAAATAATGCCTTAGCATTTTCAAATTACGTCTATTCATGTCAACTTCACGTGGAGTATAAAGTAACATTGTCATATCTCGACATGATTGATGATAGAAAATGTGGGTAATTGAAGAATTGATAGCAAAAACCGGACAAGTCCAAAATATTAATTTTTTAGAAAACGAAAAAAAAAAAAAAAAACTGTCTCTCACGTTTGTTATGCAATATAATAATGTGACGACATGTTGTATGTAGTTACCTCATATATCTACCAACTTTGGTAAAAAGTTTGACTTTTCTTTTTTATATCATTTCTTGGAAAAAAAAAACATTTGAACATATCCACTTTTTGCAGAAAATTTTGTATGTACATACATTAATTGAGGAAAAGTATATGAAATCAAGTTTTATCCATATTGTCAACTGTATCAACATACAAATAAATAAGAAACCTGAAAGATTAGATTTGCATAATATATACGTCACTGTGTACGTTGATAGAAAATCACAATTTCAAGTCACACAGAGTTTGTGTGCACTCGATGTGGGTCTCTGGCGTTTCGTCAGCCCACGCGAGTTGTGTGGATATAAAGGGAAAAGTTGAGACGGTGTCGGGTAGAGTTCCCGGGTAGCTCAGTTGGCAGAGCGCTGGTACGTTCAACCAGAGGTCCCGGGATCGATACCCGGCCCCGGAACAATTTTTCCCTTGAAATTATTCAAATTTGCTTTACAGAAAGCTTTACCTGAAAGATTGATTTGCATAATACAAATAAATACTTTATAAATGTTTTATTAAATTAAAAACTTAATGTTGGAATGATTTCCTGAAGACGAAAAACAATATTGTTATGTTTATATTTTCTCTTTCTAAATTTGTGTCTTCTTTGAAGTTTTGGCACGTCAGGTATGTCAAGTACCGAAAAATAATTATTCTAATAACAACATAATATACTATGTTCAATAAAGGAATATTATTATAAGTAGCTGCTTTCACATGTCTTGGAATCAGTTTCCTAACATGATTTACATGTTCTTCGCCGCTAACTTTGGCCTTCGTGACTGAGAGATACCATGAAAAACCTAGTGAGATTGACCGAGTACGCAGTTTGAACCCGGGATCTCCCAAATTCGAGTCACGGACGTTACCGCCTGAGCCACTTCGCTCAGTTACAGCAGTTTTAATTACTGAGTTGTACAGGGTGATCCGTTTGGGTATGGATAAAATAAAAACACCGTAAAACTTTTACTACTGAACTTTATTTGTTGAAACTTTGTGCATACAACACTGAAAGATGGGAGATTCCTCAGAGCTCAACATGACCCCCATTGCGCACCCTGCACAACTCATAACGGTGATGCAATTCAGCCCATGTCCGTTGTAACATAAGAGGGGTGATTTGTTGAAAAGCTTGAGTAATTTTTACTCTCAGATCATCAGTGTTCCTGGGTTTCTGTGAATAGACGATGTCTTTAACAAAACCCCACACGAAGAAGTCAGGAGGGGTTAGATCTGGGGAGTTTGGGGGCCAAGCCAAGAGATAGCTGCTTCTCGTACTGGGTTTCGCCTGTGACCTCCTGCATGTTTTTTTTTTTTTTTTTTTAACACAGAACCTGTTTCTACAAATGTTCGATACCACAACATTATGAAATCGTATTTAGTTACATTATGCACACCATACTCACGTCGAAATTCCCTTTGAACTCTTTTAACACTCTCAAATTTAGCATACCAAAGAACACATTGTGCCCGCTGTTGATTTATAGTAGCCATTTTAATCATCTACGATTTTCATTTGTTGTTTGTCATATAGTGGAAACTTCCATCTTTTAATCATAATATAATCAGCAAGAAATTTTTCCTACTGTCATAATAGCTTTATAATAATAATAATAATAATAATAATAATAATAATAATAATAATAATAATAATAATAATAATAAATTAATATTATCCATACCCAAACTGATCGGACTGTAGTTGTTCTAGAACTGTTCGGTGCATACACGGCAATTTGCACTCAAATATTTAGGCCCTAATACTTATAGGCTACTGTGTTCTTAGGGTTTTTGTTCATAATTCATAACACTGCGTTGTTAGGAGAGTGTTTATCATTCGTCATATTTTGATATTTTGAGTGTTGTGGTTGTAAATATGCCTTCAATTTCGGGGATTTGAAGAACATTTATGTTATTTGTGGACTAAAGAACATGGAATGTGAAATAGATATTCTTCTGTTTGAGTTTAGTAGAAAAATAAAGGCAGCGGAGACGGCTCGAAACATTTGTCCCGTGTACAGAGAGAATGCCATCGGAAAAAGGATTGCAAGAAAATGTTTTAGTCGTTTCAACATACAGCATCCAGTACCAAAGTTACTGTGCATCCACAGAAGATGATGTTATGCGTCTAGTGGGATGAACAAGGCGTTGTGAACTATAAGTTGCTTTCCAAGAATGTAACCATAACTGCTGACATTTAGTGCCAACAACTCAGACGCCTTGCGGCCGCAATTGAAGAAAAGCGACCGGGAAGACTGCATCAAGTGTTGCTGCAACACGACAATGGACGCCCGCACTCCTCTATCATGACAAAAGCAGCTATCCAGAAGTTTGATTGGGAGGTGATTCCACATCTCCCATATTCTCCCGATCTTGCGACCTCAGATTTCCACCTTTCCCGTTCTCTATCCAACAATCTTCAAGGTAACTTCTTTGATAACGAAGATACTTTACAAACTTGACTTGACGACTTCTTTAACTCCAAACAGCAGAATTCTCCAGACGCGGAATCGAGATACTACCCCAGCATTGGCAGGGAGTCACAGATAATGTAGGAGAATATATTGCTGATTGATTTCTGCCTTCTGTTTTAAATGAATACTAAATTAAATTGTATGAACACGAAATTCCTAGTGGCAATGTTTCCGAGTCATTTAGATGTGTTGACGTATTTTACGTCTTTACATTATTTACGTACCTATTTTACACATATGTAGAAAACCCTTTCTCCACAAGTCTCTTCCTTGGTCGGTGTTGTGAGCCGTGCCGCGTCTATAGCTACGAAATTAAAATTTCGGTCACTGGGTTTGATTCGTAGCTAATGATTTTATTCAGTAGTTATGGAATTTCTCCATTAGCAGACTTCGTGGGTCACATGTTGCGCTGTTAGACTTATCATAAACAAACGGCGAACGGCACGCACTATTCCGCGAAATGTGGAAGCAATTCCACGAAGAGGCTTGCAGCAGGATACGTTGTCATGACAACTCGAAGTTGGGCACAAAACAGAATAGCATCACGTCTGTTGAATGCTGGGAAATCTCCCTACCGTCGCACATGTAGCTGGCTGCAATATCCGGCCCTGCAGAGGCGGATCTCACCCTGCATGACCTCCGACCACATCTGCGGCACCCTTCACAGCGACAGTTTATCTGTACAAGTCCTATTACGTGTGTCAGCGAATACGCGTGAAGAATTTTACTTAACGATGTCACTTTTCTGCTGGAAACTCATTTCTCACATAACAATTTGTTATACAGTAGATAGTCTTGGTTTCTTTCCATTATAAGAAGGAGGGGCCAGAAGGCAAATCCGTCTAACAATGCGGAACAAGTTGCTGTCGTTATAACAGCGATTCAACTGTTTAGTATTAATTAATGTGATGCACACAGTTCGTTACTAGGGAAGATGTGCATAGCAACGGATTCTTATGCAAGTCCATCTAACAATGTGGAACAAGTTGCTGTCGTTATAACAGCGATTCAACTGTTTAGTATTAATTAATGTGATGCACACAGTTCGTTACTAGGGAAGATGTGCATAGCAACGGATTCTTATGCAAGTCCATCTAACAATGCGGAACAAGTTGCTGTCGTTATAACAGCGATTCAACTGTTTAGTATTAATTAATGTGATGCACACAGTTCGTTACTAGGAAGATGTGCATAGCAACGGATTCTTATGCAAGTCCATCTAACAATGCGGAACAAGTTTCTGTCGTTATAACAGCGATTCAACTGTTTAGTATTAATTAATGTGATGCACACAGTTCGTTACTAGGGAAGATGTGCATAGCAACGGATTCTTATGCAAGTCCATATAACAATGCGAAACAAGTTTCTGTCGTTATAACAGCGATTCAACTGTTTAGTATTAATTAATGTGATGCACACAGTTCGTTACTAGGGAAGATGTGCATAGCAACGGATTCTTATGCAAGTCCATCTAACAATGCGGAACAAGTTGCTGTCGTTATAACAGCGATTCAACTGTTCAGTATTAATTAATGTGATGCACACAGTTCGTTACTAGGGAAGATGTGCACAGCAACGGATTCTTATGCAAGTCCATCTAACAATGCGGAACAAGTTGCTGTCGTTATAACAGCGATTCAACTGTTTAGTATTAATTAATGTGATGCACACAGTTCATTACTAGGGAAGATGTGCATAGTAACGGATTCTTATACAAAGCTATCAAGTATACTGTTTAAATGCAGACTGTTATATCTGATAGCTACGTACTGCGTGTATACGTAACCAAGCTGATAGATCCACACATGCTCACTGTTTGCGTGCCGGCAAGGAAGCGCGCACCGTAGTTTGAGCACCATTGTTGCCTCCAGATGTAACAGACCAGTACAGATTTTAAAGTCGTGTTGTCATGTAGATTAGGGAACCCATCCGCTTTACTGCGACATTTTTATGGGAGTTGTGATGCGGACATAAAAGTAAGGACGGACACTTGTGTGTTATGACACAACTTTGTGTTGCTTTATGTGCCGAGCTTTTTGCTTCTTTGTTGATGCATGTCGCCATGATAAATCCGAGAGTTATCGTGGGAACGCCGTGTATGCATTATATGTGTCTGTACTCTCCCTACTCGTACAGTGCTGGAGGATTTCTTCACGTTGGAAAATACACAAATATGACGGAGATTAAAAATATCAAAGTTATATGTTACAAGTTTCCGTCACATTTCAGAGTAGTCACCGAGGTGTTGAAGAATTTCTTACGTTTTATGTGTGTGGCATTTTATTGCTCGTCACAAGAGAAGTTTCTAGAAATTAAAGTTACGTTAAGCAGTTACACTGTTTAGTATTCGTGACGTCACAATCATGATGTATCGTTGACTATAGAAATCACTGCTTCTTACTGGAGAATTACTTAAAACAAAAAATGTAAAAATGGTTTGTGACTCATCACGAAAACATGATTTCCTCATCTTTATGATGGCGAACACACGTATAGGATTCCTATGGTGGTTAATATGGCGGCGTAATGTGGTAGATGTCCCGTAAATTGGGCAACTTTACTGTTCATGAATATATTCCTCTCAGGAACCCGCACTACATTTCCTTAAGACAGATGATTGTACACTGTAGCTAAAAAGTGAACTTTGTTGGATTTGTAAGTTATTGTTTGCAGTATGAGCGGGTAATACAGACACTTTGACATCTCTGGTATATTAAGGAACATTTTCTCCTAAACTAGTGATGTCAACTGATGCCCATAGGAGCAAGCGCGCGCTTTAGAGCTCAGGAGAGCCTGAGCGCTTTACAGCGGAAAGGAAAGAGACAGACGAAAGAGGTGGTATATGCCGCTTGGTCGAGCTATATTCAGGGATGGCCAGCACTGATTCAATAGATAAAGGGAAGAGAACTTATTAAAACTGTATCCATGGTAATTTTTAGATTTGTCTGAGAAGTATAAGTGCATTATAAGAATGTAAGTTTTAATGTTAATGTTTATTTTTCACGAGTGTGCTTTTTTATTCAAAAGGAATATTTTCTCAACTTTTTTACAGAAAAATTAAATTTTCAGATATGTTTGTTTAATAGCCTTACAGGTACTAAAACAGTGTTTTCGTAAATCTAGTATATCGTAAATATGTATTACTGAAGATTGTGTATTAAAATGTTTGAAAATATTCGCATGGAAAATGTTTGTAAGGAAATGAATTAACAAAACAAATACTGTTACATCACAAACAAAAGATATGTGCCTGTGTGTTGGTAAAATATCAGCTCTATAGCTTCAGCAGATTTCGAGATAATTTAATATTCTGATAACAGAAAGTTGCGCACCAATATCACCTAAAAGCATAATGCGATAAGAGTTTTATTATGTAATATTAGCTACAGTTAAAACATATACCTAGACAACTTTGCTTTGTACTATAATATTGTTTATGCTCGACCATGCTGAAATGTAATTATACACCTGGTAGCAGGCCTTTAATGCATGTCATTAAATTACACTTACTCATTAAAGCACAGGTGTTCAGCCAATGACAAATCAGCTTACAGGTGTTCAGCCAATGACAAGTCAGCTTTGTACCGTTATAAAACCGCAAGTATCGATTATTCTCGGATATGCAATCGAAAGAGAATTAGGGAAAAGTCACGGAGGCTGGAAATCCAATACTGCCGCAGAAGGTTATGTTCTGTTACTATAGCTAATAATTAGCGTTAATTGTAAATAATATTCAAATAAATTCAATTTGTGATCTCGTTTTTCAACGTCGAATCAATAATCAAGGTTATATCAAGTTTAACGGGATTACATTAAGGTCAATGACATTATTGTTCCTCGGAAAAAATCAATACTTTCGCGTCTGCGCACATCTCACAATTCACGACCTAGAAGAAGGTCACTTCCGATCTTGTCAGACACAAATAAAATGTATACATCTGAATAATTTCAAGTTAGAAATATGGTCGAGCTCGTTTCATAAACATCCATACTCGCTTCTTAATTACTATCATTATAGGCTCGTTGCATAATATACTATTTGGTTACTTTTATAAGGCTCAAGATACCATCAATATCAATTTCAACTTATCATGTCATATTCAGTGTCTTTCTTTGGAATAACACTTTCTTTTTGAATGATGTGTTTAATTCACTTAATACAGTATAGTTGTAGTTATTGTGGAATTTGTGTGAATATTCCTTCTTTACTCTTTATTATGTTATTAACGTTTAAAACACAACTGCAATATTAGGCTAAGAAATAGGTGTTAGTACTTTTGTTTTACAGACAATATAGAAAATAACAAACAGAAAGAAGCCATATAAAAATAACGACATAAAATTTCACGTTCCGTTTGAAGTTTGTGCACCACTGTTTTCTTAATCCAACAGGCTGCTTATTCCTCCCAGCATACCTAGCGCTTAATGCCCGCGCACGACGTCAAGGTCAGAAAAATGCGCTTGCTTTGACATCACTGTCCTAAACCATTGGAGATATCAACATCATCAGCACTACAGTACTGTTCGAGTCTCGGCTTCCTTCGAGCTCTTGTTCCAGCACTCTCTATCCTTCCAACCATCCACCATCTTTTAAATCCAATCCTACTCAGATCTTCCATCACTTCATCCAACTGTGTCAGCCTTGGTCGTTCTATATTTCTTCTTCCCACTGTCTTGCATTACAATATCGTTTTAATAGTTCAGTTTCTCCCATTCTTTCCACACGTCCAACCCATCTCAGTCTTGACACTTTAATAGCCCTTTCTTTTACATCAGGTTGGGATTTCCGGGTCTCTGATTGGGTCAAAAACCCTGATAGAACTGATATTTAACCCTTGAGGTGAATTACGGTGAAGTCCGGAGGTCCTAATTAGTCAAATTCACTCCCCTCACTTTCACTCTGGGGTCCCCTGGGAGCTTTTAAGATGCGAAAGAGAGAGTAGTGTGCGGAAAGCAACGGGAAGCTACTGCAAACATGAAGGAAATGAAACTGTGTTGTAAAGAGTGGATGAACAAAGAATTATGCTGAAACTTATCAGGAAGACGAAAAGGAATTGGCTGGGTCACTGGCTGAGAAGAAACTGCCTACTGAAGGATGCACTGGAAGGAATGGTGAACGGGAGAAGAGTTCGGTACAGAAGAAGGTATCAAATGATAGACGACATTAAGATATATGGATCATATGAAGTGACAAAGAGGAAGGCAGAAAATAGGAAAGACTAGAGAAAGCTGGTTTTGTAGTGAAAGACCTGCCCTTGGGCAGAACACTAAATGAATGAATTACATCAGGTGATCTCTAAAGTTCATATAAATCATGATTATACCTTATTCTCCATTCTTCATTAGTTTTCGCATATGATCCATATAGGACCTTAATGTTGTCCATCATCTTATATCTTCTTCTGCCACGAACTTCCAGTCCATCCTTAACTAGGCAGTTTCTACATAGCCAGTGACCAACCAATTCATTTTCCTCTTTCTGATCAGTTTTAGCATTATTCTTTCTTCACCCACTCTTTCCAACACAGCTCCATTTCTTATTCTGTCTGTCCACTTCACACGCTCCATTCTTCTCCATATCCACATCTCAAATGCTTGTAGTCGTTTTTCTTTACTTCGTCGTAATGTCCATGTTTTTGCCCCATACAGTGCCACACTCCACACAAAGCACTTCACTGTCTTTGTACAAGTTAAAAGAATCCTGAAGTGCTGCCAGTTCTCTCTGATTCCTAATTATTAAAAAATATCTTATATTCAGATCTTATACCAGCAACTGGTTTACACTTTAATCCCAACACGAAACTTAGTTTCAACTCGTATGTAAAGGACTAACTACCCTGTTCTTCAAATAACTTGTAAAGAGCTCTTGGCTTCTTGTTAAGGTTCGTGTACCGATACGCGTCACTGGCTGTAACCTGTGCAGATAATGTCCCTTTTCACTGGCTAAAACTTCAGTGAACGAACAGTATTTGACGGTTAAATGTTAAAGAACCAACCTTGCTTCACAAAGGGACGAAACAAGGGGAAGGGCAAACGGGACATGTGCTGGGACGGGCATTCATTCATTCATTCAGTGTTCTGCCCAAGGATAGGTATTTCATTGCAAACCCAGCATTCTCCATTCTTTCCTATTTTCTGCCTTTCTCTTCGTCTCCGCAAATGATTCATATATAATAATAATAGTAATAATAAAATTATTATTATTATTATTATTATTATTATTATTATTATTATTATTTATTTATTTATTTAAATACATATGGAAAATGCCTGTTATTATTCAGTTGAGAAGCTTTTGTCAGTTATATTACCGGTTGTTCTGTATGGCTGTGAAACTTGGACTCTCACTTTGAGAGAGGAACAGACATTAAGGGTGTTTGAGAATAAGGTCCATAGGAAAATATTTGGGGCTAAGAGGGATGAAGTTACAGGAGAATGGAGAAAGTTACACAACGCAGAACTGCACGCATTGTATTCTTCACCTGACATAATTAGGAACATTAAATCCAGACGTGTGAGATGGGCAGGGCATGTAGCACGTATGGGCGAATCCAGAAATACATATGTAGAGTATTAGTTGGGAGGCAAGAGGGAAAAAGACCTTTGGGGAGGCCGAGACGTAGATGGGAGGATAATATTAAAATGAATTTGAGGGAGGTGGGATATGATGATAGAGACTGGATTAATCTTGCTCAGGATAGGGACCAATGGCGGGCTTATGTGAGGGCGGCAATGAACCGTCGGGTTCCTTAAAAGCCAGTAAGTAGTAAGTATTTATTTATTTATTTAATCTGGCAGAGCTAAGCCCAGTAGGCCTTCTCTTCCGCCCATATATCTTACTGATTTCTTCTTCTGCCCCGATCTCTTCCCATAAAAGAGACAAAATAGTATTATTTGTACATAGAATATCTCGTGGCACTACATAACCCAGTGTACGTGTTTGGCATGTTGCATCTCATGTCAATCTGCATTGCGATCTCTCCTCCGATTGTTTTTACAATAGTTTGACATCAGCGGCATGAAGGCATTTTTTACATTATGTTATCGAGTAGGACATAGAACGGTAGTTGAATGCGGAATAATCACCACTGTGATTCGGTCACAATGTGGCGGTAGCAGAGGGATCACAGTGCCCTGCTGTTCGGTTGGTTCGCGGCCCACACGCTGCAAGCTGCATCGCAGTGCATTGCTAGCGCGCGGGATATTTCGGGCGCCTTCACCCGGATATGCCACCCGCCCCGCCCCCGTCATCCCTTCCCCTCACCTGTCCAGTTTGATACTGTCCGCCCGCGAGAGAGAACCAGTCACGAGGCGGGCTCAAGGTCCTGCAGTACAGGGTGTTCGGCAGACAGTTACCGCACAGTGTGGTGCACAAGTTGGGTTCCAAGTGATCTGATGAAACGTGGAGGGATACTGGCCTAGCTCGGACGGTAGCGAGACACACCAGGCTCCTGTCGGATTAGAACCCGTGTGAAGAAGCAGGTCTACCGCAAATGTCAGGGAATTTGGTAAGTTACGGAAAATCCGCCCGGGAATTGCCAGGGAATTCGGACAATGTACTGGAACTTTATACCTCCCTCCACAAATAATAATAATAATAATAATAATAATAATAATAATAATAATAATAATAATTACTGACTTTTAAGGAACCCGGAGGTTCATTGCCGCCCTCACATAAGCTCGCCATAGGTCCCTATCCAGAGCAAGATTAATCCATTCTCTATCATCATATCCCACCTCCCTCAAATCAATTTTAATATTATCTTCCCATCTACGTCTCGGCCTCCCTAAAGGTCTTTTTTCCTCCGGCCTCCCAACTAACACTCTGTATGCATTTCTAGATTCGCCCATACGTGCTACATGCCCTGCCCACCTCAAACGTCTGGATTTAATGTTCCTAATTATGTCAGGTGAAGAATACAATGCGTGCAGTTCTGTGTTGTGTAACTTTCTCCATTCTCCTGTAACTTCATCTCTCTTAGCCCCAAATATTTTCCTAAGCACCTTATTCTCAAACGCCTTTAACCTATGTTCCTCTCTCAAAGTGAGAGTCCAAGTTTCACAACCATACAGAACAACCGGTAATATAACTGTTTTATAAATTCTAACTTTCAGATTTTTTTGACAGCAGACTGGATGATAAAAGCTTCTCAACCGAATAATAACAGGCATTTCCCATATTTATTCTGTGTTTAATTTCCTCCCCAGTATCATTTATATTTGTTACTGTTGCTCCCAGGTATTTGAATTTTTCCACCTCTTCAAAAGATAAATTTCCAATTTTTATATTTCCATTTCGTCCAATATTCTCGTCACGAGACATAATCATATACTTTGTCTTTTCGGGATTTGCTTAATAATAATAGTAATAATAGTATTAGTAATAAAAATATCAAAAATATTTCGAGGACTTCATTCGGTTGATAAAAATAGTCGTCAATACCGTAACTGCAAATAATGCAGTTTTGTTGTGTTTTAAGTCAGATAAATAATAGACATGACCGTGCCATATACAGTAACAGTGGTTCCCAACCGGGGGTCCGCGAGTAACTCGAAAGGGGTCCGCGGAACAAGAAAGATTTTTCAAATGGCATTTCAATTAAACTTAACTTCATCGCGTTCTCTGATTTTTCTCAGCTTGAAAGAATATTTGTTTGCTTGTGTCAGACTTGTTAGATACAGAATTTACCAGGAATGAGTTCAGCTGAGGGACTTCTTTTAGTTTTACGGGTCTAACCTACTGTACCTATCTGTTACTTTAGATTTTTAAATTCTTTGAATTCAGTTTTTTCAGAGTCCATCGTTCAGGATAAGTTAGGAGCAATGACAAAGAAATTGCACTTGTGGTTTAGCTGTGTTGTCAATCGAGAATTCGATTAATTTCCCACTCCAAGTAACTTCCTAGCAACACATGGCGATGAACTCTTGTCCGCTATCGTTGGGAGTATGAAGAATATTTGATTTATTAACATAAAAGTTAAGAGATTATTTTTCTTCCTGCAATCGAAAAAACAACGAGGTGAAAACCCTTCTGTGTGGCAAAAAATAGTTCGTGTGTCAAAGAAGAATAGAAGATGTTAGTTAATGTGTTATTACTGGAGCTTAAAAATCGTTTCCCACAAGGACCTTGCAGCAATCTTATCTGCGTTCAGCCATGTATCCCCTTATTTTCCGATGTGAACACACCTAAACGTCATTCGCGTCAACATACTTGTGTCCAGTGTACTTTTTCTGTTGGTCTCCATGAAAAATTGATAAAGATGTAAATTTAACGTTGAGCTAAACTTGCGATTTAAGAGTGTCTACAATTGAACCAGACTGCCAGCTACAAGGCCATATCAACCATCCCAGTAACAACCTTGCTGTAAGTCTAAGGAACTAATTTCATTTTTCTCAGCAAAACGTGTTATCATTATGAAAATATGTATGTATATATTTAATTTATTTTTTTATTTAAATTTAAATATACAGAATAAAGAAATATAATTACAAAACAAACAAAGAGAAATAGAAATAAAATAATACAAGCAATATAAAAGAAGATACAGTAGTATTAACAAAATTTGAGACCGAATGAGCAACGCTCGTGCTCGGTCGCAGTTCAGATATAATATTAATATAAAAAATAATAATATAAATAAATAAGTAAAATAAAATAGGAACTGAAATATAATTACAGCGACAATGGAATTATATAATATAATATTAACACTAGAGAAGAATAATATCGTACGTGAAAAGTAGGACTAATATATATTTCAAAATTATAGAATACAAATATAATATAGGTTGATTAAATCATACACATAGGCTATAAATTTATTTAATCAAATTGAAGATATTAACACGTTTCTAATTTTCTTGTTATATGTTAGTGGGTTACATGTTAGAAGTTCTGGGTGTAATTTAGTTAAAGCATTGTACAACCGAGGGCCAAAATTTATGCTATGCTTTAGACCAGCGGATGTAAGACATTTAGGTTCTACTAATGTTGAATTAATATTTCGTCTTGTGTCATAATTGTGTGTCTGTAATACAAACTTATTACGATTTTTATGATAAAATTTTAACAGCGTATACTTATAAATTTGTTCAATATTAAATACATTAAATTCATGTATGTATGTATGTATGTATGTATGTATGTATGTATGTATGTATGTATGTATGTATGTATGTATGTATTTATTTATTTATTCACACTGCAGTGGGTATATACCCGGTGGCAGTGGTAACTAATTACACTCAATAATGACAATAATAAACTTATTAATTAAAAATACAATTAATAATAATACTAATAATTAATACTAACAATAATTAATAATAATAATAATAATAATAATAATAACAACGACGACGACAACAACAACAACAGGGAATATACTAAATTAAATGAAACGATCACTTAAAATAACATTTGAAATAAATCTAATTTGTATCTTAAAACTAAGATCGAACTAAAACCCACGAGTATGATATGTTTATATCTGCACAAGTACCTTTCAAATTACACTCATTTCGCTGTCAACTCACTCACAGCAATGGAACTACGACACATTTCACTGATTCTATCCTGATTTCACTAACACTTCAAAAACATTTCACTGTTCAAATACTTTGCACTGCCACTATAAACTATAAAGCTTCACTGACAGGAACACGTTTCACTTACACAGCACACTTCACTGACACAACACACTTCACTGACACAACATAATTCTTCACTGATACAACACTTCAATAACAACATATCATTTACACCCTTTAAATACTGTGTATAATTACCGTCTATTAGTAAAGTCCTTAAGCCTATTTTTAAATACATTTTTGGTTGTTGGTAAAGCCTTTAGTAAGTCTGCAGTCCCTGATAGTACGATTGAGAAAAGAAAACTTTCCAGTGTCCGTCCTCTGTCTTCTTTCCCTCAATTTATATGAGTGGTCGTTCCTTGAAGAGTAATTTGGCGGCTGCAACCTATTTTTTATTTCTCTCCAGGCAGGCTCACCTCTGTATGTTTTGAACATTGCGCATAATCGAATTCGCGTTCTCCTGTCCTTGAGTGTGTCCCATTTTAATGGTGAATTTTTCCGACAACACTTGAGAGCCCGTTTTTTCAATCTTTTCCAGTGTCTTAATATGTTCTAATCTGTAAGGATCCCAACATGCAGCACCATATTCCATTACTGGACGTACTAGTGATTTATATGCAATCTCTTTGGATTTATCAAAGCCTTTTCTTAGTACCCTCATCACAAAGTGTAACGCTCTCCATACTTTTCCCGCTGTGTCAGTAACGTGTTCCCCCCAGCCGAGATCGCTGCTAAATGTTATTCCTAGGTATTTACATTTGTTAACTTCCGGAATGGTTTCACCCCCTAACATATATGATGCGATTATTTTATTTCTTTTCCTTGTAAAGCTGATGGCTTTGCTCTTTAGAGAATTTATTTTCATTTTGTTGGCTATTGCCCAATCGTTTATTCTATTGAGGTCATTCTGGAGAAGAGTAGTATCTTCATGGCTTTTTATTTCCCTGTATACCATACAATCATCCGCGAATAAGCGAACCCTAGAAAATATGTAATGAGTAGAAAATATTTATGGGCCTAAATTATGCAGAATATTTTGGGGGTCCGCCAATATATAGTAAGAAGTTCAGGGGATCCGTGACACTCAAAAGGTTGGGTACCACTCACATAGGATAGTCCTATACTGTGTGTTTCGGGTTAGGGTTCGTTCATAAATGATCTTGCCCGCCTAATAAAAGATATAGGTCATCCCATATTATTTGCAGCTGACAAGTATAGTAATTACAGCCAATAACTCCAACACATTCCAATCTTCAACAGAGGAAATTCTCTTCAAAATATGTTACTGGTTCTCAGTCAATAAATTAGTATTAAATTGTAACAAAACTAACACAATTCAATTTAAATCCTGTCCAAATTCAACGTCGCAAATTTCTAGCGCAATAATTAACAATAGGTCCCTATTAGAAACAACAACAACCAAATTTCTTGGCTTAAAAATCGATATTGTGTTAAATTGGAAAAATCATATTAAAAAAATTACCCCCAAACTAAATTCAGCTTGTTTTGCTATTAGATCTATGCAAAAGATAGTAAATATCAATACCTTAAAAACAATATATTTTGCATACTTCCACTCGGTAATGAGTTTTGGAATAATATTCTGGGGAAATTCCACAGATAGTAACAATATTGTGACAGCGACGTGAGATTCGAACTCACGACCAGCGTCCCGCATGAAAGCAGATCGCACAGGCTCCACGGAACATTGAGTGACGTCGCGCGGTGGAGAGAAGAGAGAGGGTGTATTACGTCACGCGACGAGTTTGCGCGCGCATCTGGTGCTGGTAGAGAGGAGAGGGCCCTGGATTTCTCTGGAATGCCATCTCTAGAGACGGGTGGAACCTTCGATGTTACGTCGCTGTGGTTATAAATTACGGTCGCGAAGGAACGACACAAGTTTCAGAGTTTTCAGTTATTCAGTCAGTGAGAAAGCCAGAGCAAGCAAGCCAGCCGGAGTTCGACTCGAGTGTGCGTCCGCATCTGCGTCAGCATCCGAAGACCTGAGTTCGAGTGCAGTGGACCGCAGTTGGAGGGACCCGAGTTCGAGTACAGTGAACTGTCTCTGAAGGTCTGTGGTTCGAGATACTGTGGACTCGAGTGACTGAGATAGAAGAACTGTGAACTGAGAACTGATAGTTCTGATTTGTAAATAGTGCTTTGTAAATATTAGTTAAGATTAACAGTTCATTGTTGTTCGTACTAGTCCAAGTAAATTGTCATTGTCGTCGGTGGAGTGCTATAACGAATATTGTGTTGAGTGAAAATCCAATTGTTGACGAGGGCGTTTAAGGCGAATTGTAGAAAGGAATTATTGTTGTGACGAATAAATTACATTGTTGTAACTAATAAAATTCACAATATATTCCTATTACAAAAAATAGTAATTAGAATAATGGTAGGTGCCAAATCTAGGGAATCGTGTAGGACTATTTTTAAAAAAATTACAAATAATGCCCATGGCTTGTCAGTATATCTTTTCATTAATAATCTTCCTTGTATGCAATCGTGACAACTTTGTAACTAATTCAACAGTTCACAGCATAAATACTCCTCTCGTGGGTTCTCACCTTGTGGTGGCGAGGGGGCTTAAACTTGTTGTTTAAGCTAACAAGTAACAAGGAGGTACCACATAAGCTGCAATAACACCAACGCAGTCCCACTATATTTTTCAACTACAGTGGACTATAGTGGACTTTATGTTGTCTGCAAACAGCTGGATACATTAAGAAGATTGATTATATTCTTAAACAGTTAACATGCGGTATCAGACCAAATTTGAATTTCATAGGTAAAACAAGTTTTTATTCACCATCATCATCATCATCATCATCAACTGTCAAGTATTGTTGGTCCGTTAATGTCTCAAGCCAGCGCTTTTTACGTCTTCTCAAATTTCGGCATCCTCTTGGAACATGCGACAGAATTTCTTTCGGCCGTCCATCAGGGTTCATCCTCTCCAACATGTTCTTTCCACTGAAGATATACTGATTGGGATTAACTTCCAGTTCCTCCAGAATGTCTTCATTTCTCCTGTGTAACGAGAATCCTGCAGCCCTCATGAATCTCATCTCGGCTGTCAGCTTTCCTCATTGCCTTAGGCATGCGTCCTGCAAGTGATTTATATGCACGAATTCTTGTATATGCAGTATTTTATCTTGTAAGTTTAAGCCAATCGCCATTCATTGAGAAAGGACTTTTACAATGTCTTTGAGCAATGAGGACATTGGTTTTGTAGGTACCAATAAATATGACGGATCGTATTCACCAACTTCGGTTTTAAAGTAAATTAAATTGAATGTAACTTACAGCATACTTAATTATCGTTTCATTGTGCATATTATATTTTTTACTAGCGGCTTGTGCAGCAAATGCTGCAAACTAAGTTCATTAGACGTTCAAATAAACATTTTTCAGATTTATTTTCAATGAAGAATACCAGACATTCTGAAAGTTATTTGCTTCCATAATAATGAAAGATACTCTCTCTCGAGCCAATACTGAAGAGAACCACGCATATAAATATCTACACCACACCGCCATTAAATATATGAAAAGACCCAACCCCACTTGATTAATAACTATAAAAATATTTGATTTTTAATAATATTATCTTAGGTAAGTTTTATAGCTTTCAGTAACATATACTATATATACTATATAGCCGCCACTCAGTAAAATATAGAAATCAAAATCTAATTTAAGTTATTCTCTACATCTACTTATATAACCCCAAAACGTTTCACTTTCATATCATCAATATAGTATTAATATGTATAATTCATGAAAAATAGTCACATCACGGCATTAACTACAATAATATTTCATTTCTAATAGTAATAATGTCATCAAACCACCTCAAGTTTTGTAGTTTTTAATATCCAATACACAGCTGTACCCAGAAAATTACACACCACAGAATCGAACCTGTAAATTTTTTTTAGTAAGTTAAGTTTTTAATAACGAATTTAATTTGAGCTCTAAATATGTCAGCATTCTTGCAGATCATGGCCTTCGTGTAATATCGTTTACTGTAGTGTGTGTTTTGTTTTATTCTGAAATGCAACGCGGCCGACTTGATGCTCGCTTCGCTTCTCCTGAATGCAATAAGATAGTTCTCAAAACTGACGACAGATGGATTTTGGAAAATATGAAAATTATGTAGGAAAATTGACATTTCACTGAAAACTACTATTTTTCCGAAAAACTTTAGATTCCAAGCTTCAAAATGAGGGGCCATTTAAATCCGTTCAGCCGTTTTCCCGTAATTTCCATTACCAGTTCAAATTATATATATATAGATGTTCTCGTGGTTACATGCCCCATAGAATGTTATGTCACTCCTGTGTTGAAAGTGCAATAGTTTCCGGGTGGTATTGTACCGGCGGTGAATTATGGAAATGTGATTGGATGGGAGGAAACGGGAAATCCTCGAGAGAACCAACTGAGACTCGTCTTCACCGCAAATACCAATTGGGCTCTTCGGGATTTGAAATTGAGTCTCCAGTGTGGTAAACCGATGGTAGGGATCGTGTTCTTGAAAAGTTTCGAGTCATAAAATGTTTACAGGATGCTGAAAAATAAAGAATTGAATATCTTTACTTCTTTAAAAGTTCGAGAAGCGGACCGAAATAAAGAAATCGATAGTCGTGATCGAACTGCGGTCGTAAAGGAAGTCGTTTCACAAGAAGACCGAAGTATGTGCAATATATTCTTGCCAAGTGTTTTAAACTTCCATTCAATTTTATCCCATCTTTTAGAGACAAAAAAAAGTTTCTTGAAAATACGACAAGAAATTCGCTAGTGCAGATTGTTGTGGAAATGTGCACGGAGAGCTGGAGGTTGGGGGACGAAACTTTGCTTAATCTGGAGCCAAGTTCCTTCCCTGCAGTGGAATTCTTCCACTAATGCATGCAACTTTGTTGGGGCTGACGGACCGACTCAAATGGCCGGGCCCTAGGGACCGCTCCTATCTCAATCGGATGATATGGAAGTTCTTCAACTTTCCAGCTCGGTTCCATGGCCGGGGGTGGGGGAGGTCCTAACTTTCATTGGATTTTCGTCTGCCCACCCCTGCTAGACTCTTTTCCAATAATGTCTTACATCAGTAGCTTCACCCACGTCTCCATAGTGACCTCAACGTCCATGAACGATCTTCTTTTGTTTGCATCTTATGCGGGTGGTTGCCTGCATTATTGTACAAATGTGATTTCCTCATCCCCAAGAAGTAATACTTTGAACATAATTGTAAATGTCTTCTTAGAAATGTTACGTCAATTTACTAGCTCATTACATTACCTTCTACACAGTCTTCTGTTACAGTTTTTTTTTCCATCCTGGAGTTTGATCCACTTACCTGTTTAAGCTTCAGTTGTAATGTCCATTCAGTTTAAAATGGACGTATAGTACGTAGGGGTTTCAGCTAGTCTTAGCCGCTATGCTCAAATTACTCCAAAAATTATTTTTTGCACGATCGTGTTTTTTTTTTTTTTTTATTTACAGCTATTGTTGTTAGGCTTTGAAAGTTAGAATTACAACACAGAAACTCGTTATTTCTTTTTTCTTAGAAAAATATTAATTTGGCACTAATATGATATCAGAATATTTTCTTGCACTTTTCAAATGTTTTCTTTCTCCAGAGTTTCTCACAGTGAAAGTAGCTCTGTTGGTTTAAATTAAAACGCTTGTATAAATTGGGCCTTAGATATGCATCGGCACATTTTGTAGGCTATTTTATGAGTAATTGTAAGATATTTTCTTTTTTTTTTTTTTTTCGCTTTCGCTATTTCACTATTATACTTCGTAGCTTCGCAACTTTTAACTTTTCAACTTTGAAAAGTGAAAAGTCTTTGTGTTCTCCATAAATTAGAGATTGCTTTGCATATTTAACTTCATTCTGCAAGGTCTTCGCTAATCAATACTCATTGCAACTCCATGTTGTTGGGCTTCATTTCCTAGCAAAAGGAGACATACTGTACTCCAACCAGGAGAAAGTCTCAGGGGAATGAGACGCAGCGGGGTAATGCTGTGAATGAATGTTGATGTCATAAGATGTCATAAGGTCACACACGTGGGTACACGCAGCTCCATTGTCTAACTCTCAAAGCACAAACGATAACACTGATACATATTTATACTACCTAGTTACAAAATTAGATCACTGTTAATCTCCTGGTCTTTTAATCCCTCCATACAGAAAATAACATATACAGGAGAAGGCATGTTTTTAAACTGACGTTGTAACGGTAATATTATCTATCTGCTTCGCTCCAATAGATGACGCAATAGTAAGCACATTCTTTTCACGGTTAATATCCTGGTTGGAGAACAGTATGAGTAATTTATTGTTCTTTAGATGAAAGAGATAAATGTTTTCTTGTTCTGGTTCTAGAATAGACGCAGTTATTTCAAGAACATAATCTGCTTGATTCGAAAACATTTACAGAATTGAGACGTACTTAGGTTATGGAAATGTGTACTGATTCTATACCCTATCCTTTTGGAGGGGGGGAGGTTCTTCGTCACTTGAATCACATAATAGTAAATTTTCCCTGACCATGTTTCTTCTCTATACTGCTTGGACTGCAAAGCAAAGTATTCTGAATAAAATGAATTAGACAGTGTGATCCCAAAACTGGCTCGGTCCGTTCGGCCATTTCTGTGATTTATAGCTACATTATGCGATCATGTTTCAGACCTTTATCATTATAATATATAAGCTTTTTTTTTAAACAACGCCAATCCTTATCTAGAAGTTTATGTTATTGTGCATGCCACTTGAAAACTGGCCCAGTTATTTCATAAAAATGGACTGAACGCGTTTTGGGATCACACCCTTCATTTCTGTGGTCGGGAGGAAAAAGATCTTAAGTCAATTTTTTGTGAAAATGAGATTTTTATATATTCCGAAAGCGGACTATTCCCTACAATCTGGTAAAACGGCTAAAGTCAAATAAGACTCCAGACTGGAATTATAGAGCGTTACCAAATGTCCAAAGTGCTTTTTGAATGGAGCACACACAGAATAAAGGTCTTAAGAATATTTAATACTTTATTCCTTACAAACATCACATGTTTACTTTCCATGCTTCCCTATTGAAAAGGTCTAACTTGTATTTTAGCTATTTTATCACATACTGATGCCCTTTCCTTTTAAAACTTTAAGCAGCAGGTAAACAGTCCTATAATTGCTTAAGACCCATTTTGCATTCCTAATAATTTACATTTCTCATTTATTTTGACACTTAATAGGCCCTTCTGCTCAGTTTGGCTTCTAGTCTTAAAAGGGCTTAAGTGCGGCTATTTTTGGAAATAATCAAGAAAATTGTTAAATGAGCAACATTACCTATTTTAGAAGAAATATAAACAAATAATATCAAGGAAAAACCTCTTAATTAAAAAAAACTCTATAATTGGCACCAATTTCAATCTTTCTACTGCTCTCCTGAAAAGCATAAAATTTTTACTCAAGCCCTTTTTCCTCCCGGCCACAGAATTTAATCTTAATGACAGATTTGGTTGTTTACAAAAATCCCGTTCACTTTTCAGCATATAACTTTGCATTTTTTTAATTATTGAAATGGTGTAACAAAAATAATAATATAGGCGTATTTGGAAAGCTTTCTATACTTTTTCTTTTCACTTTGCGAACCAGTTTTGAGAAGTGGTAGTGCGACAGAAAGAAAATTGCAAACTGCTAAGTGGAAATTTGAGAAGTTTATTAATGGTGGAATACGCCACTGATTGAATTTTTTTTAACTGTGCGTAGTTTCAGGCTATTTTATGTATAGCGTACGGAAAAATGTGGTGATTCTAAGTATGTTTTGTTTTTGCATACATCGCAAATTACATGGTAGAAGATTGACCTATAATTGAAGACACTGGTGCAAAAAGGGAGTAGCTCCAATTTTATAAACTTTTAAGGAGAAACAGAAAAACTGAATGTGAAATGATGTAATATTTTAACCAAAATGTTTGCATTGATTTGAAGTAGTTCAGCAAGAAACACAACCTTCTCGCGATGTGTTTTAATTTTTTATGCTCGACCATGCCGAAATGTAGTAATTATACACCTGGTAGCAGTCCTTCAATGCATGTCATTAAAGTACACCTACTCATTAAAGCACAGGTGTTTTCAGCCAATGACAACTCAGCTTACAGGTGTTCAGCCAATGACAAGTCAGCTTTGTACCGTTATAAAACCGCAAGTATCGATTATTCTCGGCTATGCAATCGAAAGAGAATTAGCGAAAAGTCACGGAGGCTGGAAATCCAATACTGTCGCAGAAGGTTATGTTCTGTTACTATAATAATTAGCGTTAATTGTAAATAATATTCAAATAAATTCAATTTGTCATCTCGTTTTGCAATGTCTAATTTAATAATCAAGGTTATACCAAGTTTAACGGGATTACATCAAGGTCAATGACATTATTGTTCCTCGGAAAAAATCAATACATTCGCGTCTGCGCACATCTCACAATTCACGACCTAGAACAAGGTCACTTCCGATCTTGTCAGATACAAATAAAATGTATAAGTTACATCTGAATAATTTCAAGTTAGAAATATGGTCGAGCATAAAAAGTCGTATGAAACTCGCCAATAATTGTAATTAAGAAGCTCGTATGAAAATTATGAAACTCGCTTGCGCTCGTTTCATAAACATCCATACTCGCCTCTTATTTACTATCATTATAGGCTCGTTGCATAATGTACTATTCATTTACACATTGTGTTACACTCACAATAAAACCGGAGAGTAGTTATTTCAAGATTTCATGCCTAGAAATTTCCTTATAAGGAAAATATGATTAAATAGTATTAAATAAAATTTCACAAGTAGGTATTTATTATGGTCATCTATTTATTCCAACTGTTCACCAATGTCATCAGACTTTGACGCTTTCATGAGAACGATGATGACTAGGGACCGGATTTTTATGTAATATCAAGGTGTGAAATATGTACATATTTATGTAAACTGAATATGTACCAAAATATGTAAAATCATGAAAATATTTAATACCAATATCTGGCAGATATAGGATAGGTAAGACTCTCCAGTTGTGATTTCATAGAGCACCCGACTTTTTTACCGCACACTTGACACATTACTATTTTTCCATCTGTAGTGAAAGCTTCGTCCATCGCAATCCATGATTTTATTTTTGTCGTTAGGGTTGAAGTTACAGGGGCCATTTTAGTTGGTTAAAAGCAGTAAATAAACTCACTTGCACTTCATACTGTAAGTACTAAAACTAGAGAACTGAGTGAAATGAATGACGCAACAGTACTGCAAGCTTTACTGGATTAGGTGAAAATAAGAGGAGATGTGGGACACATGCATTTTAGCTGCTCCCTGTAAGAAACAAAGCACCTACTAATACCTCAAACTATAGGCATTTACGAACTGTTGTTTGAAAAGTGACATTCCTGTCTCATTCAGGAGGGTAGGATTATTCCAGCCGAGAACCATACTTTTTAATTGGTCGGAAAATCCCATTTCCTTATAGGTCTACTAAATTTAAAGTAAAGAGGTCAAGCATAACCTGAAAAGCTATTTATTTTCATCTTTCAACATCTTTCCAGTTTGTTCCTTTACTTCAGCTTCTTTTCAAAAGTCGGCTACTTTATTGCGGCTCATGCCAGACTTGACACGGGTTTTCCCTGGAAGGATTAGGAAGAGGGTGGGTAAGGTTGCAAATTGCATGGGAACGGCTTGTTAAGACGTGTGCAGAACAATTATAGTTCGAGACAAATCATGTCGTCCTCGTCCCACTCCACCGCATGAAGGCAACGCTACTTTCTGAGCGATTTTTTACAATACAAGGTAGTTGTATGAGAAAGGTTGTCTTTTGTTCACTCATATTTACAGTGAGCGGTATAGGGTGAGTGCTTCTATTACTGTCTGGAACTAAGGACGTTATGTTTCGTCCCGAAATATATCCTTTCTTGGGTAGGTAAAAAAGGCTTTTTAAATCTGTGTATTTCAAATTGTAAATTTCCCCAGCAAAAGTTTTTTTTTCTTTTAGAGAACTAAAAATGAATAAAATCCCGAAATATGTAGATTTATGTAATACTAAGCCATAATATGTAATGTGGGGTAAATATGTAAAAATATGTAGTATCAAATTTTAATATATTAATGGTAATTACAAGATTCGCAAAGATTTGTTATTTATATACGGTTAAGTTGAAAGGAATATAATATGTAATTACATAAAAATCCGGTCTCTAATGATGATATAGTTGGATGGTTCGTGTTTTGTTGCTAGTTCTTTTACTTGAAGGTACTTCGGTCGCTTGAGTGGCAGAGATGCAAGTCTTCATTAGGTAAGGTCAGTCTAACACCATGTTTCTTAGAACAATGTTCCTTCACAGAAGCATTGGCAAAATCACTGCATTGTGTATACTTCAGTACACGATATGAGGATAAAGCAGACGTGCTTCCTCTTGTTGACCACAGTGTGAACTGAAATGGCTATTGAAATTCAAGATCGTGTCCTGGGAAGTAGCTCCGGAACTACCTCTTTCTTGCTGCGGATGAAAGTTGGAGGCATAAGGTTTTCCTCATTCTCTTCATTACGAAAGCATGAAGCTATCTTCTTTTAGCACCAGCTGAAGCAGGTTCCTTCGTTTTATATATACACATCTTAACCTGCAATCTGACAAAAAATGGAGCTACGACTTTTTGCACCGGTGTCTTCAGTCATCGAAACTTGATGTAAATGATTCATTTTCACAAGGAACAGATAACGGACGACCATTTCGAGATATTGCCAGAACAAACTCGGTACCGTGTCCTCAGTAAACGAATTTTCTAAGTCGTTTGACTGTTAGAAGAAAGACATGACCAAGATTTCGAGAGCTGTCTAGAAGCCTGAGCTGAAACTTATTTCGCTTGATGCCAGTAGACGAACGGTGGGTTTGCAGTCAAATGCAGGAAGTCGTATATCTTATTTGCAGTAAAGTGAATTAATCACATCTGTGGACGACCCAGTCTAGCACTGTACCATTAAGCCGCGTGACATGTTGGCCAGCGCGACAGAGTTTTATAGGGGGCGCCGCTTGGACTGGAGGGGTGGCAGTCGGTACTTCGATACCCAAATAGACTCCGCATGCCTTGTAAGTGTATGTAGATCGTTAGTATTAGTCTGTTGTAAATTCTGCGTGGCATCGCATTCTACATCATCGTGGTGAATGGTGATAGGTAATCATTCTTGGCTGTTGTGGTTGTTATTTGTGGGGATTTAAATGAATTATATTCGAAGGGTTTGTTTCCGAATACAGCGCAACCTACTGGACTTCCTGTCTTCTCCTTCGAATGCCACTTACTTCTCGCGTAGCGTTGTGTAAAAAACCGACAAAGTTCTTGAATGTATTGCTTGAAGTGCTCTTATTTCAGTTTGAATTTATTGCTTTTATTGAAATTACAAATTTCATGTTTAAAATATATAGTTTGCCTGTGCTTGGGGCAGTTCCAATTACATAATATAATATTACAAATTAAGTGCTATAATTAAAATTTAATATAAGAATTGGGGGAAAACATTAGTCGAAGAATATTAAATTTTCTAAAATTTTTTTATTGAGAAAAATATTTTTTCTGAAGGAATAGGTGAAAGATCCTAGACTATGTTGTTGATGTAGGTCTTTAAATCATTTCAGTAAAAGAATCATGTAGATATTTAATTAATTGTATATTTTATTATGTAAATGCTTTACAGTTGTACAAAAATATGCTAATTTGATATTATTTTTACAGATAATAATAATTACTGTATTGTATTGTATTGTATTTATTTACATTCCAAGGTATTCGTACATCCCTTCACAGCTACAATATGAAACATGTAAAACATTTAACAGTGCTACAAAGTCTTAATTATAGTCACAGTCTAGTTGAAATATATACAGAAGAGTTTTACAATATAGTCTACTAGTACAACACAAGGGGTTAGTATCGATACTTAATACAAGATAGAAATATTCATGAAGCGTTGTTGAATATTGTCATGAATTCACCTACACAATAGAAGGCGTGAGAAATTAGGTACTTCTTTAATTTGGCTCTAAATAATCTTATGTTTTGAGTTTGATTTTTTTAATCTATAAGGAGGCTATTAAAAATTTTATTTTGATAGCACGATAGACTTGCAGATGAGGTATGAAAGTCATTTTTTGACGAGTATTTATGCTATGAACTGTTGAATTAGTTACAAAGTTTTCACGATTACATAAGAGGAAGATTATTAATGAAAAAATATACTGACAGTCATGGGCTTTATTTGTAGTCTTTTTATGTAGTCCTACACGATTTCCTATATATTACCCCGTTGGTATTTTAAAGTACAGTAAATTGTCATATTTTCGTTATGACTACAGGAAAAAATATTTATCCTCCCATTCCTCCCGTTTTCATGAAAGTTTTTTTTTTATTTTGGAAGCATGTCAGAAGACAATGTGATCTCTACACTGCATAATACACAGTCTTCCAACAGCATGAGTCCACCACCGACTTTGCTGTCCGAACTGTAAGCTAAGCCAAGGGAGGGGTATGTTGTGACGTGTTACTTGCTGATCTGGGTTCAGGCCCATTCAGGGCTGTGCCTCGCGAGACCACATTTTGCGATCACTGGTTTACAGTTTAGAGTTGTAAGTTAACATCACTGAACTCCTTTGATTTGCGCACATGTACCATTATTTTCAAAATATGTAATAATATGTGATACACCTTAAAATAGGTTACGTTTCCATGGTAATTTATTTAACACTTGGGAATTAAAGAAAGATAATATTCCTGGAGATTATTTGACTAACTAGGCCTACATACAAAACTTCAAAGTAGGCCTATCACGTATTTCTGCAAATGTTTACCATATCTGCACAGTACGAACATGTGGGTGTCACTTTACTGAACTTTATTATCAACTATCTTCCTCGTTGTTCCTGGAAGTGTCTGTCAGGTGCTGGAAGAGGGGCCAGCCCAAACACACACAATTCTCTCTGAAGATGAAGGGCCGTACTTCAATGCCCACGGCTCGCGTTTTCCTCAAATGTAGGCCTAATGCTGTTATAAATGTTCGTCTCATTGCATCAGTCGAGCGCTATTTCTGGAGAAGATAAAACGACTGGGGTTTCTACAGGAAGTTCCTTTGCTTGTTTTATAACCATTTATCAAGGAACTAGTGTTGATAGCGCGATGTAGAGCTCTGAAGTTAGCAGTAAACCCGGCGCGAAGCGAAATAAACAAGCGGAGTGAAGACCACATGCCTGCTCCTCTGTGGGAACCCTGATCGAGTGCCGTGGAGTACGCAGAAAGGCATACTTGAATATCGTTAATTGCCGCCACTCTGTAGAAGATGTTCATCATGAAGCAGTTAATGTGCAATAATTACTGGTGAACAAGAAGAAAGTGACAGAATTCTAGCACAGTCTAGTATATACAGTGACGAAGCTTAATACTTACTAAATATGCAAACATAAACAGTTGAAATATGCATCCATACATAGTTGCTCACCACCAGGATCGCTATTATCACCTCATCACAGACTCTTTCCCCTAGCAGACCATAAAATGTATTGTACTTTCGATATCGTGTTCTTTTGAAAAAATTAACACCTTCCTTCCACTATTGAAATACGAAATACATAAGGTTTATATATTATTTTCATAAAATATATTATTTTCTATAAACTCACCTTCCTGGATCTTTCGGAAGAAGGATAACTCTAACCTATTTTTCTTACAATTTATAGTACTACAAACGTCTCCTTGTCCCATATTATTATTCAAATTATTGTATTTTAGCCATTTACATTTATTACAATCGATAACGAACATTTCACAGTTTACACAACTTTTCACAAAAATGCGAAATACGGCACAGTCAATGCGTTTTCGATCTAGACCAGACCGTAATGTTTCTTCGGGTTTTCTATTTCAGTGTATGGAGCTCAGTGAAATATTATACAGAGTGATTTATATAGAACTGACACATTTCTTTCATTAATTGTTTCGAAACGAATTGTGCTAGCGACAACTTATTATACCTAAAATGTAGAGGAATTTTGGGAGATTATTTACCTCTATAGCAAATGTTGTCCGGCGTTGTCAAATCCGGAGATCTCGGCGGCCACAGGTTCCTGGAAATTATTCGGTCGTCACATAACCGGATAAATGGAACCATGCTTCATCTGTGAACCATGTGATGGACAATAAGGCAGGATTTTGCACAATGAACGTCTGAAACCAACAGCAGAATGTTCTGGAGTTTCGATTCCTTGTCACTAGATGCGCAGATGTTTATGTTTTATTCCTATTGTTGGCAGCTGTTTTCGACATTTTGTGTCAACGTGAATATGCAGTACACATTAAATCAACGACTCTTCCTTGTGAAGCAATACTGGATTACGAATTCAATTATAGCTACTCAAAGGGCATACCAGAGATAATTTGGTGTTCGCAATCCTCCCAAAAGAAACTCAATACTGGGACTGGTAAACAAATTGGAAATAACTGGATCTCTGGTGAGTGGAAAGGGCAAGCATCGTTCATCTAAGCTTACCACGGTTGTTGTTGACGTAAGAGCACGACTGAAGCAGCCACCCAAAAAAATCATTAAAACGTTTGTCGCAGGAGACAGGGTACACCTACTCAATGTGTCAGAGAGCCTAAAGCCATGTAGGGTTACGGTTGTTCACCAGCTACAGGAACCAGATAAGGATAAAAGATTGAATTATTGTCGTTGGTTTCAGACGTTCATTGTGCAAAATCCTGCCATATTGTCCATCACATGGTTCACAGATGAAGCATGGTTCCATTTATTCGGTTATGTGACGACCGAATAATTTCCAGGAGCCTGTGGCCACCGAGATCTCCGGATTTGACAACGCCGGACAACATATGCTATAGAGGTAAATAATCTCCCAAAATTCCTCTACATTTTAGGTATAATAAGTTGTAGCTACCACAATTCGTTTTGAAACAATTAATGAAAGAAATGTGTCAGTTCTATATAAATCACTCTGTATTATAACTTTATTGCTTATCACTGCTAAGCTTTATTTAGTGCAATCTGTCCATAAGTTCCGTTTACTTCTTGTTGCATAATATGTTGCAGAAATAATTACAAAACTGTGTTATTTTAATGTGAAGAGAATTTCACATGTTAACATAATCTGTTCGCATCAACATTTTAAGTTTAGAATGGAAGCTATTTTGAGGTTTAATAAAAAAGAATTTATATTGTGATTTAAATTTAGCACATCTACCTTCCTTAATTTTAGACAAAACATTTACCATACCACTCCTATGAAACTAGTATACGTACGATTGTGTTACTTCGTCTCTTAGGTAGTAGATAAATACAATAATTCAGTACTCAATTTTAGTATTAAAATACAGACAAATTGAATGTGCGGGGTATCATACATGGCATTATGCTTAATTATAATGTATAATTGCGAATTTAGGAATGTAAGTTAAATATAGTAAACATAACCTATAATTTTCGTATGAATGGCAAGGCATTGGAGATCACTAAATTTAGACAGAAAGGGGCAACTGGTACAGTAAACATATCTAAATATCCGTGCGGTGTAATTAAATATTATTGAATCGTGCATAAATGAATGTACAACAATTTCGCAATATTTAATCGAAATAAAGGCAGGTATTACATATACGAACAATATAATTTTCACAGCATAAATAATATTACATCTTAACTCGCAACTGAATTATGTCTGAAGTGTCTCATAATCATTGTTTTAAATTTTATTAATGCAATTACACTACATTTTAGAGAAACATATGTTACTGTTTATGCATTCCAACTAATTTATAATGGTTGAAACGCCGCCCTTCCTGATCGGGTTAAGCGAGTTACATGGTCTGCCTGTACGGCCTGTATTAGATCACGATGGCAGTGGCACAGTCTATTGTTCCTAGTACTCACAGCGCTCCAAGCGGCTAGCAACTATCGCGAGATTTGCATAAAATCATCACAAGCTTCGTGGCTGTATATAGTAGACTATGATTCTAGCTTGTTCAGAATTATTACAACTATTCCTTTTGGTGATCTATACCATGTCCACACGTGTGTTAATAGTATGGATGGAGGTTAAAATATATTTTTTGCACAACCGTGCTCTTTTTTCATACTTACCATCATTATTGAATACCATGTTACTTGAAGATACAACACATTCAATGGTTACTACGGAGAAGTTCTCTACAAAGTCACGTACAGTCACTTGTAAATTAAAAAACATAAGAACTCTGACAGAACAAGCTGTGACTTCATTTATTAACATTAAAGTTGAACGTGAAGTTTGAACTATTATTAAATGTTATGGGATAAATACTGTCATTGTCTTTATTTATAGAAAAAGATTCACACACTTAAATTCCGTATATTGCAATAACTTTTTATTTATTTGAACAGTGCATACACATAAAAGACAGACGTAACCAAAAAATTAAACAATAGTATATTACGATAAAAGGTTGGGAATTGCTTTTTACAAAATCAAAGAAAAGTTTGAAAAAACGAGCATAGGGACTTGAGCAAGTTTTTTCAGTTTCCGAGATTTTGTAATACACTTTGCACATGTATATTACACAGTATTTTTTGCATAATAGTTTATTTTGAAAATAATATTTTTAAACATATTAATTTACACGTACCTACGTACGTTAGACTATGAAAACAGCTGACTGATTCTTAGCAAAAGTTTGTCATAGGTGTCGGTAGGTGGTAGGAGTAATTTTAATTACAACCGTAGAGCAGTTATTTCTAATATTTGAACATACTTATCTAGGTTGGCAACTCTGGATTCAGTAAAATCAACTTCCAATAGCGGCGGTCGTTTGCTATAGGGAAGAGAAAACACACTATCGTGCAAAAAAGAATATAAAAACACGGCCACCTAGAAAATTACACATTGCCATTAACAAAATGACAAACGTTCAGTTCAAAATTAATATGTAACTGAAGTACATAATAAATACAATAAAGATATAAATTATGATTTTGCAAAAAATAATATGCAATACACGGGCGTTAACAGTCTGGTTTTTTCAAACTTTCCCTCGCTTCTGTTATAGAGCAATACACTGTTGTATATTTTGCTTTTTTAGATTAGTTTTCGCCTCGTTTTTATTTTTCCTAAAGGTTCTCCGAATACACAGAGCTTTCATTTCAAAACTTCCCAGTTTGAATAACTGTTTACTTAAATTAAATTTAATTTAAATAAAAACACGTCAATTTAGATATTGAGGGGGAAGTTTAAAACCAGTGTTAATTGCATTTTAGATTTCACCCCTTCACCCAACACCACCTTTGAAATTTAAAATGATACGGCCTATTTAAATTTAGAAAAATTATTAAATTGTTTGAAGAGAATAAAACTACAAATTACAGGTCATTTCTGGTAGTGATATTATGATTGGTATTATAAATATGTTCTTTCAACACTTAAAACAGGACAGAGGGTGATAAAAGATGAAATTTGGATTTACGTTATATTTGGTTTTGATACTATGGCAATGCTATGGCTATGTTATGTCTAGCCAACAATGAAGCACATTTTGAACATTTAATTCAGAAAATTTAATTAATTAGATAAATTGTTTTTTCTTCCTACAACCAACTGACAATAACAACAGACCACCTCTGTGGTATAGGGGTCAACATGCTGGTCTCTTATGCAGAGGGCCCGGGTTCGATTCCCGGTCGGGTTGAATTTCCTGGTTGAGGTTTTTCAGGGTTTTTCCTCAACCGGAAGGCAAATGCCAGGAAATTTGGGCCACAACATCCCTGAATACCACCGTCCTCATTCATCACCGACATCATATTCATAACAAATCAGTAATATATATATACAGTCGCAATCTAGTTCACAACAATGAAACCAATCTCAACAATGGTATGCAGGCCTTCGGATTTCAACCAAAGATTAACTCGCGATATGACCAAAGATGTTAAAGCGAGTATAAATAACAGCGAGGGAAAAAAATAACAACAATCCAGGCTACCAGCCAATAATAGAAAACAAAAGATGTTAGAACAAATGAATGAGATGTATAAACAATTGAATACTCTTTCATATTTAAGTATCACAGTATAGGGGTGACTTTTGAAATTTCAGAGGAGAGATTGAGGGGGTAAGAGAGTGAAACTGAAATTGCAATTGACGTGTTTTTTGTTTAAATTTAATTTAACTGAAATTAGTAGTTATTTAGACTCGGAAGTTTTGAAATGAAACCCCGTGTAAGTCAATTTTTTGTGAAAATCAAATTTTTATATATTCTGAAAGCGGAAACAATTCTCTACAATCTGGTAAAACGGCTAAAGTGAAATAAGACTCCTGACTGGAATTATAGAGCGTTGCCAAATGTCCTAAGTACTTTTTGAATCGAGCACACACAGAATAAAGGATTTAAGAATATTTAATACTTTATTCCTTACAAACCATCACATGTTTCCTTTCCTTTTAAAACTTTAAGCACAGAGTAAACAGTCCTATAATTGCTGAAGACCCATTTTGCATTCCCTATAATTTATATTTATCATTTATTTCGACATGAAAAAGATCTTATGTTTAATAGACCCTTCTACTCAGTTTGGCTTCTAGTCTTAAAAGGGCTTAAGTGCGGCTATTTTTGGAAATACTCAAGAAAACTGTTAAATGAGCAACATTACCTATTTTAGAAAAAATATAAACAAATAATATCCAGGAAAAACCTCTTAATTAAAAAAAACTCTATAATTGGCACCAATTTCAATCTTTCTAGTGCTCTCCTGAAAAGTATAAAATTTTTACTTAAGAACTTTTTCCTCCCGGCCACAGATATTAATGTCTATAGTAGAGATAATTGCTACTGTATCTTCAAAACCTCTCTCCGTCCATCATTTCCCTTTCTTTCGTTTCGTAACTTTCCGAGTGGCTTATATAATTGGAGAAAGGGAAGACGTGAGTGTCCAGAGTTCGAACCGAGTGCTGCTACATGAAAACCTCTCCCTCTAGCTGTCCGGCGCTAGAAGGCGAGATGCTCTGGAAATGAGACAAAGGCAGAACTGGGATTATGGGCAATTTTGCAACAGCGCCGTTGAGCTGGGAGAGCAGTAAAGAAAGTTTAACGTCTCCAGTCAGGCAACTGCCTGAGTCAGCACTGTGGGTGGGAGACCGCTACGAGACTCGAAGCGAAGGCGTCATTCTTCCTACAACCAGAACTCCGCACGCCGTACATTGCTCTATCAGTCATGGAAAAATAGGTGATATATGATGTGCACACACATTGCATGGAGCGGGTGGAACGTCGGAGGCCTTGGTTCAAAACCGGAGAATCCAAGTGGAATTAATCATGTCCAGAGTTGTGGCGCCGCTGTAATGCGTGATGATTGATGGCTCTGCAGCAGCTACATCTAGTGAACTGGCTCGAAACTAATGTGCAGGACCTGAAACTTCCTTCTATAGACAAGTGAATAACATTTTTTACGATTGCTTTCTGCTGTATCCTTTTTCCGCATCCTCTTTAGGGAATGTTGTGCTAAACAAAATACGTATTATGACTTACAGGAAAGTAGAAAAGACTAAATTCCCAACTATCTATATACTACACAAAACTACACAAAACAGTTTTTATTATATATCTCTGAAGTTTTATAATAGCTTACTAATTCAACTAAAAATGTAAATTATGATTCATTCAAATCGTTAATTAAAAGAAAATTATATGAACACAGTTTATATAGCATTAACGAATATTTTAACTAATGATTTTGTATGATTTTATTTATATTGACGTTGCTATTCTATCTATCTATCTATCTATCTATCTATCTATCTATCTATCTATCTATCTATCTATCTATCTATCTATCTATCTATCTATCTATCTATCTATCTATCTATCTATCTATCTATCTATCTACCTATCTACCTATCTACCTATCTACCTATCTACCTACCTACCTACCTACCTACCAGCTACCTACCTACCAGCTACCTACCTATCTATCTATCTATCTATCTATCTATCTATCTATCTATCTATCTATCTATCTATCTATCTATCTATCTATCTATCTATCTATCTATCTATCTATCTATCTATCTATCTATCTATCTATCTATCTATCTATCTATCTATCTATCTATCTATCTATCTATCTATCTATCTATCTATCTATCTATCTATCTATCTATCTATCTATCTATCTATCTATCTATCTATCTATCTATCTATCTATCTATCTATCTATCTATCTATCTATCTATCTATCTATCTATCTATCTACTGTATCTGTCTGTCTGTCTGTCTACCTATCTACCTATCTAACTACCTACCTACCTATCTATAATTTGAACTGGTAATGGAAATTACGGGAAAACGGCTGAACGGATTTTAAAAAAATGACCCCTCATTCTGAAGCTTGGAACTCAACGTTTTTCAGAAAAATAGTAGTTTTGAGTGAAATGTCAATTTTTCAACGTAATTTTCCTATTTTCTAAAATCCATCTGTCGTCACTAATTGCATTTCAGAATAAAACAAAACACACACACAGTAAACAATATTACACGAAGGCCATGATCTGCAAGAATGCTGACACATTTAGAGCTCAAATTAAATTGGTTATTACAAATTTCAAGATTTAACTAAAATTAATTTACCGTTCTAATTCTGTGGTGTGTAATTTTTTGAGTACAGCTGTGTATTGGATATTAAAAACTACAGAACTTGAGGTGGTTTGATGAGATTCTTACCATTAGAAATGAAATGTTATTACAGTTAATGCCATGATGTGACTATTTTTAATTAATTATACTATTAATGCTATATTGATGATATGAAAGTGAAACATTTTGGGGTTATATAAGTAGAGTAGAAAATATCTTAAATTAGATCTTGATTTATATAATTTAATGAGTGGCAGCTATTTAGTATATGTTATTGAAAACTATAAAACTTACGTAAGATAATAATACTGTTATTAAAAATCAAATATTATTGTAGTTATTAATCAAGTGGGGTTGGGTCTTTTTCATATATTTAATGGCGATGTGTTGTCAATTTATATGCGTGATTCTCTTCAGTATTGGCTCGCAAAAATTGGAGTTTCTAACGAAAGAGCAAAAGGTATTACTTACTGATAAAATATGAGGCCTCCGATCATTTCAGAAAGATCTCTTAGCAGAATAAAATGATTTTACCCTCTACATTTCAAGGTAGTTTACGAAACATGCAGCAGCTATACCAAGATGCTATGTCTATTGTTCGAAAGCATAGCAAACCTGACATTTTTTTTAACTTTCACCTACAATCCGCAATGATCTGAAATAGCTACTGCTTTACTCCCACATGAAAAACCGACTGATCGTCCTGACATTGTTACTTGCGTTTTCGCGTTCAAACTCAAAAACTGAAGGTGAATAGGTTCAAGAAAAGTATTTGGCATAAAAAAACCATTCAGAGGGAGTATGTTTCATTATTATGGAAGCAAATAACTTTCAGAAATCTTGATATTCTTCATTGAAAATAAATCTGAAAAAATGTTTATTTGAACGTCTAATGAACTTAGTTTGCAGCATTTGCTGCACAAGCCACTAGTTCAACTTATAATTGAAGACCTCCCCAGAATATGGTGTAACCAACAAAACTGTAATTCATGTTTCAGGAGCAAGGAAAACAATTGCAGGGGTTATATGTCATTAAGCCTATATTTACTATCACAACCATTTGATTAATCAAGGGTACATATTTATTCAGCCATTGAACGCAATAATTTATTGTTATAAATGCTTTAAAATTACTTTTCCACCTATATCACATATTTCAAGCATCTGATGTTACATCCCTTTAATAAAATTATTGACAATAGTTTACATGAATGGCGATTATAAATCAAGAATATGAAACTCATTAACAATTTAAATGAAATAAACTTAGAAATGAAACAGAGACGTGGCTTATAATGAATTAGTATTGACAAAAGAAAATCTGAAATTTAATAAATCGATAGTGAATTGTAGAACCAAAACAAGAAAAAAATGGAGTTATTCCAGGCAAAAAATAAAACTGACTCTGTGTATGATATGAATTATATAATTATTTCTATAAATTTCGTTTCTGAATAACTTTTTGGTATCGGATGAAGGATCAGTGTCGTCAATTAAGGGGGCACTGTAGTGAAACAATGGTGAAAAATTAAGAAAATCCACTTAAAAATTTATTGTGACTCTCTATTTAGACTGAGCTCAAAAAGCTAATTAATTTATATTCCCATGACTATTTTCCAAATGGTGACAGACATTTTTTCCCAGTGCCTAGTTAAGCGTCCCACTTTAGGACTTTAAAACAAAAATATGAGTCCAAACACAACCTTTACCACAACAATTTTCACTGATATTCGCCGGGGCGTCAACTCATATTTTCAGCCGGTAAAGCTCACCCTCTTGTCCTCATTTTCATTACTCGAGTTCAATTTGGTCCAACTGCAACATGGCCATTCTGAATGAGGCAGGAGAGCAAGTGGACAGTTTCAAATATTTGGGGTGTACTATAAGCAGTAACATGAGCTGCTGCCAGGAAGTCAAAAGGAGAATAACAATTGTCAAGGAAGTTTTTAACAGAAAAAGGAGTATCTTCTGCTGAGCTCTGGAGAGAGAACTAAGGAAGAGAAGAGACTAGTGAAGTGCTTTTGTGGAGTGTGGCATAGTATGGGGCAGAAACATGGACATTACGATGAAGTGAAGAGAAGCGACTAGAAGCATTTGAAATGTGGATATGGAGAAGAATGGAGCGTGTGAAGTGGACAGACAGAATAAGAAATGAAGCTGTGATAGAAAGAGTGGGCGAAGAAAGAATGATGTTGAAACTGATCAGAAAGAGGACTTGGTTGGGTCACTGGCTGAGAAGAAACTGTCTACTGAAGGATGCACTGGAAGGACTGGTGAACGGAAGAAAAGTTCGGGCAGAAGAAGATATCAGCTGATAGACATTAAGATATTTGGATCTTATGCGGAGAATAGGATAGATAGATAGATAGATAGATAGATAGATAGATAGATAGATAGATAGATAGATAGATAGATAGATAGATAGATAGATAGATAGGTAGGTAGGTAGGTAGGTAGGTAGGTAGGTAGGTAGGTAGGTAGGTAGGTAGGTAGGTAGGTAGGTAGGTAGGCAGGCAGGCAGGCAGGCAGGCAGGCAGGCAGGCAGGCAGGCAGGCAGACAGACAGACAGACAGATAGATATTGAAGAATGCTGGGTTTGCAGTGAAAGACCTGCACTTGGCAGAACACCATAAATTAATTGATTATGTCTTACGCAGCAAGATTTGAAATGCCGGCGTTTTTATTTTTTCATGACTAGTCTTTTGTTTGGTCTCCAAGGATACCGATGTAAAACGATTTCATAGCAGTGGATGATGTAAAAGTTGCGAGTGTGCGGAGATTAAAAAAAAATCAATGCTTCATATTCATACATTGATGTTACGTCACATTGTGTGACAATTGTGCCAGTGTGAGTTAAGCCGGTTGCATAACATGGAGTTGTCAGGTGTAGCTGTCCGTAGAGATTTCAATCAATCACCCTCCTGTTCCTATCCACTCAGTGTTACTGCACGTTGAAGTACATTCGATTTTTAAACATGATACATCCCCAACTGTAACTACAAGCAGAGATTGTACACCAGGACTGTAACTTGAGGCCGCACTGAACACAGCGTTGCAACTCCGTGTGTTTTTACATCTTTTATGCGTCCCTGTCTTCGTACTACATTTTCATGTCTTTGCTTGTAGTCTATTTATGCTCTTTCTGTTTGTTTTAAGAGGGGAACAGAATGGTTTTCGGGTGAAAATTTTTATTTATTTTTTCCTCCAGTATATTAGCCTATTTGGTTTTTCCTTTTTATTTATACTTCGAAGAGGTGGGAAAATTCAAATATCTTGTAGCAACAGTAACAAATATAAATGACACTCGGGAGGAAATTAAACGCAGAATAAATATGGGAAATGCGTGTTATTATTCGGTTGAGAAGCTCTTATCATCCAGTCTGCTGTCCAAAAATCTGAAAATTAGAATTTATAAAACAGTTATATTACCGGTTGTTCTGTATGGCTGTGAAACTTGGACTCTCACTTTGAGAGAGGAACAAAGATTGAGGGTTTTTGAGAATAAGGTTCTTAGGAAAATATTTGGGGCTAAGAGGGATGAAGATACAGGAGAATGGAGAAAGTTACACAACACAGAACTGCACGCATTGTATCCTTCACCTGACATAATTAGGAACATTAAATCCAGATGTTTGAGATGGGAAGTGCATGTAGCACGTATGGACGAATCCAGAAATGCATATAGAGTGTTAGTTGGGAGGCAAGAGGGGAAAAGACCTTTGGGGAGGCCGAGACGTAGCTGGGAAGATAATATTAAAATGGATTTGAGGGAGGTGGGATATGATGATAGAGAATGGATTAATCTTGCTATGGATAGGGACGAATGGCGGGCTTATGTGAGGGCGGCAATGAACCTCCGGGTTCCTTAAAAGCCAGTAAGTAAGTAAGTAAGTAGGCCTGAGTAAGTATAGTTATACTAATTTAAATGCAATGTTAATGTTCCTTTTTTTCTGACCAGGGGTCGTAATACGAGTATCCTATATGTATGTCTTACTTTAACATTTATTTTTCTTGAGTTCAGTTTTTCCATACAAAACGAACCATTTCTCAACTTTTATTTATTTTAGAAATCAGAAATTTTCAGAATTTGTTAATTTGACTGTTTTACGTACACTCAAACAATGTTTCTGAAATATTTTATTAAATTTTGGAGGTTGCAATGGTTAATGTACTGAAAATCGTTGAAAAAAGAATATACGAACGGGGAAAAATTATTTTTCAGGAAATAAATGAAAGAAAAACCACTGTTTCAACATAAAATCATGTTATGAGCAAAAAAATCAGCTGTCTATCTTCAACAGTTGTTGCGGGAAAAAATTCCTTATGTAAAACAATTTAACACTGCCAAGTTACGCAGTTCCGCGTCCCCCAAACGTATTCCCCCCCTCTTCCCACCGCTCTGGTTTCTCCCATTGTTCAACTGTGTAAATCAATTTCATCTGTGCCAGTTGCTTGTTGCTCGTGGTGAATATGCCCTTAATAATCATCGATGTGGCGATCACGGTGATGTAGTTTTCGAAATTCAAATTGGTCGTGGTTTGAATGCAGTTTTTAAGACAATTATGTGCACCGACGGCTGACTGGACTCGAACACAGCCCCTCCCGGCTGACCGGTCATGCGTCGCAATTTAATAGCTCACGCATGCGCAGTTGGCGCTGTACCCTCATTTTTACTCTTTGTACGTGAATGATTACAATTAGCATATTCTTCAAAGGCGCATTGATATTAGGCATGCATTTTGAGCTTGTTCTATGCCTCAGTTTGTCATCTATTATTTCCGAAATGGATCAGTCTGTTTTAATATACAGGGTGATTCAAAAGTCCGGCGACATAGACTAACTCCGTTATTAGTGCAGAAATGTGTAGTTTTCAATCTAACGTGCTTGTATATTGAGATTGTAGACTGGTACGAGTATCGATTAGAACAGAAAATGCCTTGTTGCCTCATGCTTCGTCCTTAAAGGGAGCATCGCAATGACCACACTTTACTGGGTAAATTACGAAATTATGACAATAATTATAGTCCCGTCGCTCTAATTTCCGGCAGCCAATCGCGTTGCAGGTCGGCTACATTTAAACGTGTGCGTCTTGTGATTCGCTGATGAAGAAATTACGCATTTCCTAAGGCTGGATAAATACTTAATATAATCGCCCGCCATTTTGGCTCTTTCGTTGGCGTTCGCAGAAAGCACACGAGGACGTTATTTGCCGTTTAATTATTTGGTCAATTACAGTGCGTTTGATTTATTATCATAGGAGCTACGACATAAATCCCTCGTCTGGTAGCTCGGCAACGAAAGGACAAAAATGGCGAACGATACTACCTACGTAGACTTTATGGAACCTTGACTTCCTAAGACGTAAGCGAAGAGGAGGAGTCACGCCGGAAATAACAGCGTCGCGGCTATAGCAGTGTTGCCAATACAAGTTCAGGAAAAACCGACAGGCAAGAATTAAATTCCCCTAAATCCCCATGCTATCAATGTAAATAAATATTTTTTGTACTGTCAGAACTCAGAAGTTAAATAACCACTATCTCTGCATGTCGAATATTTTTCTTCGTTAAATAAACGTACAGTATCTAAAATCCGCTACAACTAGCAGAAAAACCACTAATTTGGCAGCACTGGGGTTGGCGCGTGTGTCGTACTGTAGTCGGGACGCTGTTATTCCCGGCGTGACTCCTCCTCTTTGCTTACGTCTTAGGAAGTCAAGGCTCTATAAAGTGTAAGTAGGTAGTATCGTTCGCCATTTTTGTTCTTTCGTTGCCGAGCTACCAGACGAGGGATCTACAGTATTTGCCGCACCGTTAAACATTATCATGTCGTAGCTTCTATGATAATAAATCAAACGCACTGTAATTCAGCAAATAATTGAGCGGCAAATAACGTCCTCGTGTGCTTTCTGCGAACGCCAACGAAAGAGCCAAAATGGCGGGCAATTATATATTAAGTATTTATCCACCCTTAGGAAATGCTTAACATCTTCATCAGCGAATCACAAGACGCACACGTTTAAATGTAGCCGACCTGCAACGCGATTGGCTGCCGGAAATTAGAGCGACGGGACTTTAGAATACAGCCTGAACGGTTTATTCTACGTTGAAAATTCGAGCATACTACTAGATTGAAAACTACAAATTTCCAGCAACTTTCCTCTCTTTCCATTTTTCGCTATCTACATTAATAACGGAGTATGCCTATGTCGCCGAACTTTTAAATCACCCTGTATAGACGATGATTGAAGAGGAATAGTAAATATTTTAAGGAGTGGCAGTATGGACTATTCTGAGTAAAATCGTAAATACAACATGTGTCAAATTTTCTATGAATATGAAGATATAGCTGGTTGAATGTTATGCATAACAAATCTTACAAATAGTATGAACAAACGACAAATGACTACTTAGGAATGAATAATACTTGTGACTTTTCTGAGATCGTCTGAGATCAGTATTTATTGTTCACTAGCCGTACCCGTGCGCTCCGCTGCACCCGTTAGAAATAAATATAAAGTAATTACATAATTAAAATAGGACATTTGATCCAGGGAACATTCGTGTTTGATAGAAGGATAAATCGTTTAATATGTTACTTAATTTAAATTGTATTTAAAATATTAAAATGCGATCATTTTGATCCGGAGACCACTCATTTGGTGCAATGAAAATCCCTTTAACAAGTTTATTGTTATTACCAATTATTTTTGGAAAAGCGAAAATTAACAGAAAAATTTTGGCTACAGATTTATTATTATATTATATTATATTATATTATATTATGAAAAAGTGTGTTGATAACGGATGTACTCGAATTAGAAAGTTTTTAATTTGTTGTGGGAGCTCTTGAATCTCAGGAGGAACAACTTTTACAACAGCGCAACATAATCTGCTTGGCTCATTACCCAATTTCTTTGCATTGGATTTATTGCATATGTATTTTATGTATTTTAACGATTCAATTGAGCATAGTTAAAATTTGAATTATAAAATAATGGATTGCTAAGCCAACGTACTATTACTGCATACTAAATCAATACACTCTCGTTGTTCGTTAATTCTCTGAGATAAAAATGAATATGTTCATAAACATTATTATAAGAAATACAGGAAATGAATATACAGAATAACCTATCAAGTTTTCTGTGCATAAGAAGCTATTTTAATCTTACCTGTCCTCAATTCACTCACAAGTTACTGTAATAACATTATAGCATTATGTCCATACAGAGAAACTACACTTTCCAATGATGAAATAATGATTAATTATACAAATCGGTTAATTTAGCTTCCGATATTACTTCATACAAATACAGAAACATTGTCTGTAGGCTATGTTTCATAGCTTTCGATTGTTGTGTCCAAGGCCCCTTATAGACGAAGTCATTTGTTTTTTAATTCAATACACCGCCTTAGATGACAGTTATTTTAATTTTAAAACTCATTTATTTCATTAAATATTAGTCCTATCAAAATTTTTCAGAGAATAAAACTTATCCGAAATCATTTTTAAAGAAACTTTTGTTATGTAACATATTTCACAAAAATCAATAATAAGCGAGATATTTCGATTTATTTAATTCAGGCCCCCTTATAACCCCCGTTTTAAATAACGTATTTTGAATGCCATATAGCCTATAATCTAAGTTACAACGAACTTAATTTATATTCCAATTTTCATCGAAATCGGTTTAGCCATTATCGCATGAAAAGGTAACAAACATACAGACAGACAGACATACAAACAAAAATTTCAAAAAAGCGATTTTCGGTTTCAAGGTGGTTAATTATATATATATTAGGACCAATTATTTTTGGAAAATCGAAAATTACCAGAAAAATTTCGGCTACAGATTTATTATTAGTATAGATAATGCGTTGCTATGCGCTCAAACAAATAGTGATCAGTGAATCACAGATCAACTCTTGACTGTGTACGAATGTGGTTAGGGAAAGGAGCTACAGGAATGATCAAATATGTGTCAAAATTAACATTTTTTTTTTTATTTTTAACCTAAAATTATTTCGTAGTATTGACTTCAGAAACTGCAACGTGTTCATAATGCGTGTGTTCGTTTCATTTGTAATGTCCGCTACTACGACCACATTTCGCCTTCTTTCGATAAATTATTGTGGCTCAGGTTAAATGAGAGGAGAAAGTTACATTCCCTTTCTCTCTTATACCGAATTTTGCACACCTCTACTCCCTCTTACTTATCTGTCCGATTCCACAGTCTTTCTCGGTATCATAACTTAAATACTCGGTCACAATATAACACGCTAGAAATACCACTGCACACATCATCTTTTTATTCTTCATCTTTCACTGTTGCTACTTCTCGTCACTGGAATTCTCTGCCGCCAGGAGTCAAGGGCTGCCGAACTTTAATTTCCTTTAAATGTAAATTAGAAAAATATCTTATGATGAGTTGCCAGACCTAACGCGTTGCAAATATTTAATGGAATGTGTTCCACTGTATTTATTTTTATTTTTATTTTATTTTATTTTTTTTTGTTTCTTATTTTTATTATCTAAATCGTGTTTATTTATCACTTAACGCCAATATGTATCCCACTGTGTTGTTTTTTATTATCAATCTATTTTTTGTGTACATTTTATTCAATTGTTGGTTTCTGGTTTAATTATGTAAATCCTACGTAATTGTAATCTAATACTAATATGTATACTAATGCGTTTATTTTTATTTTTACTGCGTACATTTTTTTATCGAATTATCGATATTGTGATCCGTATTTGATTCTAACAACATTAATATGTATTTTACTATGTTTATTTTTATTTTATGAGGTAAATTTTATGTAACTACCTCTTTTGATCTCATTATGTACCTAAATTGTATCAGTATGTAATTACTTAATTCCGATCCAGTTTTATGTTCAACTATGTAAGCAAGTTTTAATCCTGGTTGAGTGTAAGAGAAGGCCTTACGGCCTTAACTCTGCCAAGTTAAATAAAACCATTATTATTATTATTATTATTATTATTATTATTATTATTATTATTATTATTCATTTGAGCGGAATTTCAAGTTCGTCAGGAAGGCATTTTCAGAATATCTGATCCCCAAAAATAATAAATGTTGTGATTATTCTCAGAACTTAACATAAGACAGGGCTAACTGTAGTTTTTAGCGTAACTAAATCGTTGCTACTGTCTATTTATTTTAAAGGCCGTGAACAGGAATAGAAACGGAGGTAAATATTGCACACCTCCGATTTTTTATTCAGTTTTATTCAAAACGAGTGAATAATACAGTATTTGATATTTTAGAATCTTCATCTGTTGACATTCAATATCCGATACGATTTTGTCTACCCGTTTCACAACACTGCTTCTAGATAAGCAGATTCAATCGAACTGTGATGATTCTGAAGGAAAAATATTTTTAGTTGCTCTTCTAATACACTTTTTTATATAATCCTCAGCTTTAACTGAATGATAACATGATGTAGGTTACTATACAGCAGTGATGTCAAAGCAAGCGCATTTTTCTGACCTTGTGACGTCATGCGTGGGCATCAAGCTCTAGGAATGGAAGGAGGAAGCTTTGTGTATATGAATAAGCAGCCTGTTGGTGCACAAACTTCAAACGGAATGTGAAATTTTATGTCGTTATTTTTATATGGCTTCTTTCTGTTTAATATTATCTATAATGTCTGTAAACCAAAGTACTAACACTGATTTCTTAATATTGCACTTGTGTTTTAAATCTTAATAACATAATAGAGAGTTAAGAAGGAATATTCACTTAAATTCCATAGTAGTATAATATTATACTGTATTAAGTGGATGAAACACATCATTCATAAAGAAAGTGATATCCCAAAAAAGAGACTGAGTATGACACGATAAGTTGGAATTGATGTTGATGGTATCTTTAGCCTTACAAAAGTAATCAACAAACTAATCAAAACAATATTATAGTACAAAGCAAAGTTACCTAGGTGCTGTATATGTTTTAAGTGTAACTAATATTCCATAATAAAACTCTTATCGCATTATGCTTTTAAGGTGATATTTGTGAGCAATTTTCTATCATCAGAATATTAAATTATTTTCTCGAAATCTGTTGAAGCTATAGAGATGACATTTTTATCATTTGCTTATGAAATAAAATTAGTTGTTTTGTTAATTCATTTCCTTACAAACATTTTCCATGCGAATATTTTCAAAATTTTCAATACACTATCTTCAGTAATACTTATTTACGGTATATTAGATTTACGAAAACATTGTTTCAGTACCTGTAAGGCTACTAAATAAATAGGCCTATACCTGAAAATTTCACTTTTCTATACGAAAAGTTGAGAAAATATCTCATTTGAATAAAAAAGTCAAACTTGTGAAAAATGAGCATTAAAATTAAAACTTACATTCTTATAATGCACTTACACTTCTCAGACAAATCTAAAAATTACCATGGATACAGTTTTAATAAGTTCTCTTCCCTTTATCTATTGAACCAGTACTGGCCATCCCTGAATATAGCTCGACCAAGCGGCATATACTACTTCTTTCGTCTGTCTCTTTCCTTTCTATAGGCATTTGAAATGTGTCGTTTTTATAAGCCTCAATCATACAGTGTCACTTTTTATTCACCACGGATCCGGTACAGGTGTCCATATTGGGTGCGGGTAGGATGTATCACGTCAGAAAATAGGGAAACGGGTGTCAACTTAAAACTAAGACATTTCAACGTTGCTATAATACAGATTACCAAGCTTGCAGCGATAGAGGTGCGCTTGGAATATGCATGTGTGTTGAAACAAAATGTGACAGAAGGTTTGAGAAAATCTGTGTCATTGGATTAACGTCTATACAGGAACTAGGATAAGTAAATACAATTTGGCTGTAAGATTTAAGTAGGTCTAATAAGCTATGACTTAAAGTCAGTTAATAATAATAATAATAATAATAATAATAATAATAATAATAATAATAATAATAATAATAATTTGGTGCTAAGCGGGATGAAGTTACAGGAGAATGGAGAAAGTTACACAACACAGAACTGCACGCATTGTATTCTTCACCTGACATAATTAGGAACATTAAATCCAGACGTTTGAGATGGGCAGGGCATGTAGCACGTATGGGCGAATCCAGAAATGCATATAGAGTGTTAGTTGGGAGACCGGAGGGAAAAAATACCTTTAGGGAGGCCGAGACGTAGATGGGAGGATAATATTAAAATGGATTTGAGGGAGGTGGGGTATGATGATAGAGACTGGATTAATCTTGCACAGGATAGGGACCGCTGGCGGGCTTATGTGAGGGTGGCAATGAACCTTCGGGTTCCTTAAAAGCCATTTGTAAGTAAGTAAGTAATAATAAATAATGATAATGAAATAGGCTATGAATAAAAGTCGGTTAATAATAATAATAATAATAATAATAATAATAATAATAATAATAATAATTATTATTATTATTATAATGATAATGAAATAGGCTATGAATAAAAGTCGGTTAATAATAATAATAATAATAATAATAATAATAATAATAATAATAATAATAATGTATTAGAACAGATTGTACTGAATTAAGCTGACAAGTAAAGAACTATTTTTAAGCAGAAATTTTCAGTAACGGGTGTACTGTATTATAAGCACATGGGAATATTTCGTAATGTTATTGTTATTTATCCATCTTTGTGTGCGTAATGCCTACCTTGTATTAATTTTCTATAGTTACGCATGTATTGTGCACACGTTCGTTTCCCGTCCATTTCAAAGCACAGCTGAATAACATTGTTTTAAAATATATTGCGAGGCCCGATGGATTATGTATGAATGAATTATTTATTGCATTCCGAATGGGAGCATAGCGATGGTAATGTTGATGTAATACAAAAGGAAACAAAGCACAATTTACACACCACAACACAAAGAACACGGGAAGATACAAATACAAAACAAACACAAAATAAGACGCCAGTATAAAACAAATCAAAGCGGATAATTGCAAAACAATAGGTAATACAATGATTACAAAATAACACAAATGCGAAATCATAACACGAATGAGACCCCTAACATAAACACAAAAAACACAACACAAATAAAGACTTTAGAATTATTTTAAGAGTTACGAAACATTTAATCATATATTTCGAACACTTACACTACGTTTATTTAGTTCCAAAACGTTCGCAGCACTAAATATTTTCAGTACACAAACAACGAAGCAGCAATACAGAAAACACAGGCAGAATACAGGGAAATTATGAAATATGATATGAAAGTCTAACGCAGTAAGTAATAGTAATATGCGTCACAAGAGCGGTATGTTGAAGTTTTCATGTTCGAGGAAAAGTTTGAAAAAGCGAAACGTAGTTGAGTTTTTTTAATTTCCGAGAATTGAAAGAAAACATACCGCTCGTGTATCGTACATTATTTTGTGCGAAGATCGTTTATTACGTACCTGAAAGAGGAATTTCTAATTAGTTGCAATGAAATCTCCATCTTGGTTTCTGTTCAATGACTGCAAATTTGTAAAACAAAAATATCTATCTTCAACATTATTGCTTTAAAATGTTTTCTGTGTTTACTATACTCCAGCAGGCCGTGATATAAGTCTGTCTTCCCCCCCCCCCCAGTCTATGATGAGTCTGGAATCTTGTTGATTTTTTCACGGCTTACTTAATGTTACTTGCATCACGAATGCAGTAACTTTAGTGGAGTTGTAGAGTTTACTTAATTTTTGCAAATATTTAAAAACAATAATTAACAGTGCAATTTAGGTGAAATTGCAGTGGTAAGTTTCCAATTTATAATTATTACTATATTGAACGTCTCTAAAAATAATATGTTAAAAGCCTAAAGCAGTAAAGTCAATATATCACTTAAGCGGTAAGAAGAGGGAAATTGTCATGTGTGTTAGGTTGGGAATACTGAATGTGGAATTTTAGACTTTCCGCGGATTGGTTTTGTGCGGAAACCAAGCCAATACGCAGGATCTCGCACAAAATACATAAATTACATGTAATTTACGTAAAATATGCCTTCCTCTTTTCGACATTAGGTTTAACACTTAATATGGCCTGTTCCCATGAAATTCTGAATGATCTTGTTGGGTCCAAAGTTGTCTAGGCATCGGTCCTAGTCTGCTACAGTTCTATAACAAACTCTTTCAAGTAGATTATGTAGGCCTGTATAAGCGAACTCACTTTCTATATAGGAATGAACTCGTTCACATTATTAAGTTTATCGGATAGGGCGTAAAGTCGAATTACGTCATTGCTTTACACCAAATCCTTTCATTTCTTCCTTTAATATTAGTTCGAGTGTAGACATAGGACTTCAAACGTAACAAAAGCGAAAGGAATCGTCGTAACTGCTGCAGATGAAAGTGAAGGGCACACTTCCCTCTCCGGTGCTTGTGCCGGGACTCGAGCCCGTTCCTTGAGAGAAAGGTGCTGTGTGCATGCACTTGATGTGAAAGTCCAGATAATGTCTGTATTTATACTGCGCTGCTTCTAGACTTCTCACATGCCTTCCGCGTATCGTGCTTCGATTGTTCTGCAGACTACGGACTTCTCTTGTCTGCAAGGCATCACTTCATTAGACTTAGTTTCTATGGAAACGAAGAGTTGTGTGCGTATCGGGTTTATTCCACGTAACCCACTTTAACTAGAATTCACATATAGGAATCTCTTGCGAAGCAAACTTGGAAGTAAAACAAAATGCAAGGAAATTGAAGAGAAAAATCCAGTACGATTCAAACTAGAAAATAATAGAAGAGGCTTCACGCAGTTTAGCCTAATGAAGCAAGGCATGGATGGTGAACTCAGTGTGCAGTTATTCCGATAGAAGACCGTAACGAGTAACAGAACTCACGACTCTGTCGCAGCAGGCAAGAGTTCGACTCTAGGAAGGCAATTGGACGAACGTGTTCTGCTATCCCTCCTCAGTGTACGCCTGCTGGTAACCTACTTCAGTTTCTCAACGCGTAATTTACAATTAATTTTCATTCAAAATGATGGATGTTGCGATTGCTAGGCTGGTGTTAGCTGTACAATTCCAGCATTTTAACGATACAATTCCAACTATCATTTAACAGTACAATTCCAAAAGCCATTTTAACGATGCAATACCAAAAAGTCATTTTAACGGTACAATTCCAAAAGCCATTTTAACGATAGACTACAATCCCAGAAGTCATTTTAACGGTACAATTCCAAGTCATTTTAACGGTACAATTCCAAGTCATTTTAACGGCACAATTCCAAAATTCGTTTTAACGGTACAATTCCAAAAGTCATTTTAACGATACAATTCCAAAAGTAATTTTAATGATACAATTCCAAAAGTCGTTTTAACGGTACAATTCCAAAAGTCATTTTAACGCTACAATTCAAAAAGTCATTTTAACGGTACAATTCCAAAAGTCATTTTAACGGTACAATTCCAAAAGTCATTTTAATGATACAATTCCAAAAGTCATTTTAACGGTACAATTTCAAAAGTAATTTTAATAATACAATTCCAAAAGTAATTTTAATAATACAATTCCAAAAGTCATTTTAACGGTACAATTCCAACTATCATTTAACGGTACAATTCCAAAAGTCATTTTAACGGTACAATTCCGAAAGTCATTTTAACGGTACAATTCAAAAAGTAATTTTAACGGTACAATTCCAAAAGTCATTTTAACGGTACAATTCCAAAAGTAATTTTAATGATACAATTCCAAAAGTCATTTTAACGGTACAATTCCAAAAGCCATTTTAACGGTAGACTACAATCCCAGAAGTCATTTTAACGTACAGTTCCAAGTCATTTTAACGGTACAATTCCAGAAGTCATTTTAACGGCACAATTCCAAAATTCATTTTAACGGTACAATTCCAAAAGTCATTTTAACGATACAATTCCAAAAGTAATTTTAATGATACAATTCCAAAAGTCATTTTAACGGTACAATTCCAAAAGTCATTTTAACGCTACAATTCAAAAAGTCATTTTAACGGTACAATTCCAAAAGTCATTTTAACGGTACAATTCCAAAAGTAATGTTTAATGATACAATTCCAAAAGTCATTTTAACGGTACAATTTCAAAAGTAATTTTAATAATACAATTCCAAAAGTAATTTTAATAATACAATTCCAAAAGTCATTTTAACGGTACAATTCCAACTATCATTTAACGGTACAATTCCAAAAGTCATTTTAACGGTACAATTCCAAAAGTAATTTTAATGATAGAATTCCAAAAGTCATTTTAACGGTACAATTTCAAAAGTAATTTTAATAATACAATTCCAAAAGTCATTTTAACGCTACAATTCAAAAAGTCATTTTAACGGTACAATTCCAAAAGTCATTTTAACGGTACAATTCCAAAAGTAATGTTTAATGATACAATTCCAAAAGTCATTTTAACGGTACAATTTCAAAAGTAATTTTAATAATACAATTCCAAAAGTAATTTTAATAATACAATTCCAAAAGTCATTTTAACGGTACAATTCCAACTATCATTTAACGGTACAATTCCAAAAGTCATTTTAACGGTACAATTCCAAAAGTAATTTTAATGATAGAATTCCAAAAGTCATTTTAACGGTACAATTTCAAAAGTAATTTTAATAATACAATTCCAAAAGTCATTTTAACGGTACAATTCCAACTATCATTTAACGGTACAATTCCAAAAGTCATTTTAACGGTACAATTCCAACAGTAAAGGTATTTTAACGTGGTATAATTTCAGTACTCTTCTAACCGACGCTGCTGTTAGTATGACGTGACAGCTATGTAGTAGCTGTTGCAGGCCGATGCTTGTTGTAGATTAGTGGAGGTGTGTTGCACTCTGGTTCAGTGCAGTGGATCCCCTCGTCGATAAGTCGGCTTTTGCGGTTGTTGAGGATCGCACTCCGCCCCTCAGTACAGAAGGCCAGTCGCATCACCCTAATTCATGCTCGGATCGAACCTGCGACCTCCGATGTCTCATCGCGTGTCAGATTAGTAAATGGACAGACGAAACAGTTTGGAAGTGCAATATGAAAGCGAGGTGAATGGATATATTGCAAGTATGGCAGTCATTTGTTATCGGTTTCCATGGCAGCGGTGGCGTCATTACGCTGCTCACTATTACTCATAACAGCGCCGCCACACGCGTCCGCTGGGAATTAAAAAAGAGCTACATTTATTATTTACTCTTGAGCCATCTACTGACATTTAGCCTTCATGAAAACAAAATACCGTCATTTGTTTTGTAATGGATCTCATTTTTACCCAATGCGGCATTTGTTGTTATCGTATCACGTGACATATGAATTCACCGTTATCGGATAACGATTCGTCTATATTAAATGTCACTCGCAGGGATGGAAGATGTTAAAGGGTTAATTTATCTCCAGATTGCCTTCCATATTTTGTGCGAAGCACTTCTCTCCTACGTCACCAGAGGCAATTCCCTGCTCTGGATATACTGTAACGAAATTGAAACATAGGCAACTGTTGTTGGTTTTTACGTACACCACGTTACTTACTATTAATTGGGACACTCTGTACAATTTGTAAAGTAAAATACTAACAAGGGAAGGGTTTCGGCTCGAACAGGAAGTTTTCGTTAAAAATTTGTACAGACACTTACTTCACAATGGTGATGAAGACCTTAAAAGCATTCATTTGTGTAACTCTCCGTTTGGTTGGTATTGGTGAATACACTTCTTTTAAAAATGTACATGAGGATTCTCTATAAAATGCATGAAACAGCATGGAGCAGAGCAATAAGCACAACACGCAGAAGCAACACCTGAACAATCTTCTGAACCACACTCCAGTGCTGAACAATCAAATGCCACCTGAATTACATTTCTGAAGTCCGAGACTTGTTCAGGATTCATGTAACCAGCTGACTGCCAGGAATACTGAAGCATAGGGCGGTGTACTGGAGCAGACAACTGGTTATGAATAACAGAGTGCATTTTCATTATAAAGACTCGATTTCCAAGTTAAGTTCTGGATTCTCAGCAAGAGTCCTTATGCAATCTGTTATCCTCCGAGCATATATTTTGTATTGTCTAAGGAAATAGATATTCAGAGCCTGGATATATTTAGTTTTTTAGGTGGAATGATCATACATTCCATGTCCTAGCCTTGGAACGATCCATTTATTAAGGTTGCGTCCTTGTGCGCATTCAATAACTCACACAACAATGTACATTTTTGATTAGCTGCAATATTTTCGGACAGAACGTTGGAGAAAAAGTTCTTAAATGGGCTCTAGACATTTTACCACTCGCACTAGCTTCTAGGCTAGGCTAGGCTTACGGGTAAGGTGTCCCATCCCCTTAACTTGTGAATTGCTCTCCCCACCCCTCAACTTGTACAGTGCTCTAACAGACAAACCACACATTACACAAACGAATGCTTCTGGGAGCTGTACAGAGATGTAAAGATGGGCCTGTGTACAAATTTTGGATACGAAATTCCTGTTCGAGCCGAAACCTTCCCTTGTAAGAAAGCGGAAAGACACCAAATACATCGGGACGCGGAGTTACTCTCATCTCTCTCGTCCACTGTGCATGTATTCAGCTCTCCATTTCTGTTCATCGTTTCCTTGGGCCCACTTAATTGTAACCTATTGCAGTACTTGCTCGTACCAGATGTACATTGCAGAGGGTTCGGTTTTGCGCTTAAGCCAGACGCTGAATTATTTCATTGGACATTCTAATGGGATAAGTTGAGATTTAAACTCTGATCTTGGGCCTGCAAACTCCCTGTTCGACTACCAGTCTGAAGAGAACACCTGGCCATTAAGAACTCAACAGAAGAGAATGATAATTTTTTTTTGCTATACCGAATTGTTGTCATAGACAACGTCTAAAAAAGGATGTTTTCGGAGTACCGCATACACAGGGTGACTTATAAAATCATTAACTCCGGAATATTTTACCGTGAAAGGATTCGATCACTCCATGTTTGTAGTTTTTCTTGGGAAAGATAAATGCGGTAGCTTTCCACATACCACTCTCTCTTTCACATCTTAAAAGATTCCAAAGGGCCCCAATGTGGAGGTGATGAGAGTGGATTTGACTAATCGTACGATCCATACTTTCACCGCAAGGGTTAAATATCAGTTCTATCAGGGCTTTTAACCCGATCAGGGACCGGGGAATCACAATTAGCATTTTTATAACACAATAAATTCACAGTTACTTAAGTGTATACTTTAAACCGAATGGAACCAGAGACTATATAGTAGGCCTATTGCTACAAGAATAGACATACAGTGTAAAAATATATAATTAAGCAACGAGAATTCTAGCATTCCCCTGAAAGAGGGTGATATCGTGCTCAGAGCAGAATTCAATATGGAATAAAACTACAATAAAAAAACATAGCCTATCTGTAGTAATTGCACGAGTGGAACTTAATGAGATTATTCAACGAATAAAATTAAATTATACGTCTTGATTTCACATAATTAAATTTAATTAAATTAAATTGTTAAACAATTTTTAAGTATCATAATCAAAAGCTTCATTTAGACTTATTTTAATTGGGGCCTAGTGTTTTCTCTAAAAAATTAAGAGGAATAAGATTAGTTTTAAAAGTACTACGACATCGTAATATATACATATTCCATTATTTGATTACAGACCAAAGGCAAGGAATGTATGCATCTATTGGCAAGTAATTTTGCAACTGAACAAAATAATGTATGTTTCGCTCTAGAGTATGCCATTAGGAAAGTTCAGAATAACAAGGAAGGTTTGGAATTGAATAGGTTACATCAGCTGCTTGTTAAACGGATGACGTGAATATGTTGGGAGAAAATACACAAACGATTAGGGAAAACACGGGAATTTTACTAGAAGCAAGTAAAGAGATAGGTTTGGAAGTAAATCCCGAAAAGACAAAGTATATGATTATGTCTCGTGACGAGAATATTGTACGAAATGGAAATATAAACATTGGAGATTTATCCTTTGAAGAGGTGGAAAAATTCAAATACCTTCGAGCAACAGTAGCAAATATAAATGACACTCGGGAGGAAATTAAACACAGAATAAATATGGGAAATGCCTGTTATTATTCGGTTCAGAAGCTTTTGTCATCCAGTCTGCTGTGAAAAAATCTGAAAGTTAGAATTTATAAACAGTTATATTACCGGTTGTTCTTTATGGTTGTGAAACTTGGACTCTCACTTTGAGAGAGGAACAGAGGTTAAGAGTATTCGAGAATAAGGTTCTTAGGAAAATATTTGGGGCTAAGAGGGTTGAAGTTACAGGAGAATGGAGAAAGTTACACAACGCAGAACTGCACGCATTGTATTCTTCACCTGACATAATTAGGAACATTAAATCCAGACGTTTGAGATGGGCAGGGTATGTAGCACGTATGGGCGAATCCAGAAATGCATATAGAATGTTAGTTGAGAGGCCGGAGGGAATAAGCCGAGACGTAGATGGGAGGATAATATTAAAATGGATTTGGATTAATCTTGCACAGAATAGGGACTGATGGGTGGCTTATGTGAGGACGGCAATGAACCCCGGGTTTCTTAAAAGTCAGTAAGTAAGTATAACTTTATGTAATTCCTTACAGAGATAGTTGATAATATGTTTGTCCCATTTCAGATGTTTATCAGTCATGATTCCCAAATATTTAATTTCGAAATATTCATTTTTAAAGTGACAATTACAACTAATTGCGGAATAACCCGCATTGTATTTAGGGAAAAATTAGTTAATTTATTACATTTATCAGTTAAAGACAAAGGAATTACTATGGCTTAGCAGTGTTAATGTACTGAATAAGCAAACATCGTTTTTATTAATTTAACACCGTCTAGATTGTGTCCTTTTCAGTTGCCAGTGTTGTCTCCGTCTTTAATCCTCGGCACTAATAAACTTAAAGCTTCCCCTGTGCATGGGCTCGAAGTCATATCTCTTGTCTGAAGATGTACAAGTCTCTTTTCTTACGTCATTGCCCGCTTGCATGCAAACAATGAAGCCAAAGACCCAGCCTTATAAAAATCACTTGTCTGCACGGGATATCGTAGTCTATTGTTTCTTTTGTGTGTACAGTAGTTCATAAACACCACGTTGGGTTTCAATTTAAATATTAGTTCTTATCAGAAATAATTCTGAGAGGCGTGCTCTTTGTGCTTGAATAATGATCCGCCACTGATAACTCTCACAAAGGCTGGAAATCACCTAAAAGCGAGATTAACGATTCAGACTTCAGATATTTTTCATTTTCCTCTCCATTGTATTTGCGCGCAAGTTGAGGAGGAGGTGGTTTGCAGACTATGCCGCCCGAGGGGTGTTACAAATTGCCCCCCAGCCCTTTTGTTGTTTCCCTCGCCATTCATTGGCTACAGCCCCTCCCCCCGTTGTTTATTAACTTTTCCTTTTGAAACAGGTGGCGGCGTTTTATCTCCTGCTTGGCTCACTTTTGGGCAAAGCCGCTGATTTAACGATCGCAGCGAGGTAAAAAGCCTTATCTACATTTATGATACTGTAGCCATGGCGACAAGCAACTTGAGCGAAAGTTGAGCGTCGATATTGTGGAGGTTGCTATGGCTCCCAGCTGCCAGCGACGTTTGTCAGAATTGAGCCTAGCGCAAGTTTTACGTGCGTGAGGAAAAAATTAGAGTCTTGTTACTATGGTTACATAAAGACAGATGACTTCACTTTGGCACAATATGCCGCGCCGTTTTCTGAGGTTGGCAAGAAGAACTGCCGCTGATGTCATTCAGATGTCTCAATCTAGTAGAGTTTGAAACTTTCATGATGATCGGATTCATCACCGTCAGTATGGCACATGCGGCCTGCTTAGGATTACGAGAGGAAATTTCTAGAACCGGGGACATCGCAGAGAAAGTAAAACGCTAAGATTATTATATCATATGGCAGTGATGTCAAAGCAAGCGCATTTTTCTGACCTTGATGTCGTGCGCGGGCAGCAAGCGCTAAGAATGGAAAGAGGAAGGGTTGTGTATATGAATAAGCAACCTGTTGCATTAAGAAAACAGTGGTGCACAAACTTCAAACGGAACGTGAAATTTTATGTCGTTATTTTTATATGGCTTCTTTCTGTTTAATATTATCTATATTGTCTGTAAAACAAAAGTACTAACACTGATTTCTTAATATTGTACTTGTGTTTTAAATCTTAATAACATAATAGAGAGTTAAGAAGGAATATTCACTTAAATTCCATTGTAGTATAATATTATACTGTATTAATTGGATGAAACACATTATTTATAAAGAAAGTGATATTCCAAAAAAAGAGATTGAGTATGACATGATAAGTTGGAATTTATATTGATGGTACCTTTAGCCTTATAAAAGTAATCAATAAACTAATCAAAACAATATTACAGTACAAAGCAAAGTTACCTAGGTACTGTATATGTTTTAAGTGTAACCAATATTACATAACAAAACTCTTATCGCATTACGCTATTAAGGTGATATTTGTGAGCAATTTCCTATCATCAGAATATTAAATTATTTTCTCGAAATCTGCTGAAGCTATAGAGCTGACATTTTTACAACACATGGGCACGTATCTTTTGATTATGATGTAACAGTAGTTGCTTTGTTAATTCATTTCCTTACAAACAATTTCCATGCGAATATTTTCAAAATTTTCGATACACTATCTTCAGTAATACGTATATACGGTATATTAGATTTACGAAAAAATTCTGTAAGGCTACTAAATAAATAGGCCTATACCTGAAAATTTCACTTTTCTATACGAAAAGTTGAGAAAATATTTCTTTTGAATAAAAAAATCAAACTTGTAAAAAATGAGCATTAAAATTACAACTTACATTCTTATAATGCACTTGTACTTCTCAGGCAAATCTAAAAATTACCATGGATACAGTTTTAATAAGTTCTCTTCCCATTATCTATTGAATCAGTGCTGGCCATCCCTGAATATAGCTCGACCAAGCGGCATATACCACCTCTTTCGTCTGTCTCTTTCCTTTCCGCTGTAAAGCGCTCAGGCTCTCCTGGGCTCTAAAGCGCGCGCTTGCTCCTGTGGGCATCAATTGAACATGCCTGTCATATGGTATAAGAATGTTTATTCTCAAATTTACAACATTGTCCACATGCAATATTACAAACATTTTAATAATTAAAAAGTACGTATAGCCAGCTCAAAATGTGCGAAACATGCACAAAAAATGTCTAAATACAGCAATGTACCGTGGAAACTTACGTTTATTATTGAGAAATACATGCACTTGATTCACATCCAAAATAAGAGATGAATTACGATTTACCACCATTGTGGGACAGATATTTTCCGTGGAGAAAATCTTCCTTGTTGTCTCTCAAGATACATCAATAGCCGTTGGATACCTTCACTTGTGTCACACTGTTTCGGTAGAGTTCCTTGTGTTTCGTAGTATTAATTATGTTCAACCACCTGAAATCTTTTTCACTCCCAATATTTTTTTCATATGCCTTACAATTAAAAAGTCTGCCGTCTGTGCTAATAATACTTATTTTCTTACTTACTTACTTACTTACTTACTTACTTACTTACTTACTTACTGGCTTTTAAGGAACCCGGAGGTTCATTGCCGCCCTCACTTAAGCCCGCCATTGGTCCCTATCCTGAGCAAGATTAATCCATTCTCTATCATCATATCCCACCTCCCTTAAATCCATTTTAATATTATCCTCCCATCTACGTCTCGGTCTCCCCAAAGGTCTTTTTCCCTCTGGCCTCTCAACTAACACTCTATATGCATTTCTGGATTCGCCCATACGTGCTACATGTCCTGCCCATCTCAAACGTCTGGATTTAATGTTCCTAATTATGTCAGGTGAAGAATCTTATTTGATAATACTAAAAAATTTACTTATAGTGAGAATCACGTAAAACTAGTTCCTAAAAGGCTAATTTGGTCGTGTGTTCAGTGTTGCCAATTAATACCACATATCACCAAAGAGAGTAAAGTCACAATGACATGTAGGCCTACTGAAATAATAATAATAATAATAATAATAATAATAATAATAATAATAATAATAATAATAATAATAATAATAATGTCTTTACTTATTTACAGTCGACCTGGTTGGCGAGTTGGTATAGCGCTAGCCTTCTATGCCCAAGGTTGCGGGTTCGATCCCGGGCCAGGTCGATGGCATTTAAGTGTGCTTAAATGCGACAGGCTCATGTCAGTAGATTTACTGGCATGTAAAAGAACTCCTGCGGGACAAAATTCCGGCACATCCGGCGACGCTGATATAACCTCTGTAGTCGCGAGCGTCGTTAAATAAAACATAACATTTAATATTTACTTATTTATCACATCTCATTTTTATGTTGGGAGGTGTTTTCTAAATAGTTCAATAATTTGTGAAAGGATATATTTTCCTCCTCGACCTCTCGCACATTATGTTGGTAATTAGTAAATTAGTGTATGATCTAATATTAAAATTATTTTGTCTGACAACATGAAATTCATTGCTTTGGCTAAACAGTTTACGATTCACGAGACCTAACCTAAAAAAAATATTCTGTTTGATCAAGTGAAATGATTCGTACAAACTCCGAAAACAGAATAGCACTTTGAAATTTGTACCCTACTTAAAATAGATACTCGTAAGTCGCTGTCATGCTACCAACATGCTAACATACTAACACCAACATTTTTTAAGTTAATGCTTGTATTAACATTCAGTAGTATTTAAAGCAAATATAAAAGAATGAAAGCTGTATTTCATCAATTGACTACTGTACATAGAGTCTTAGGAAAGATCTGAATTACTGTTTCTTTTACTATCAGTTTCATCTATAGATCAGTTTCAGTCAGATGCGTTTCCAATTCACTGCGGGCTAAAGCAAGGGGATGCACTATCACCTTTACTTTTAAACTTTGCTCTAGAGTATGCCATTAGGAAAGTCCAGGATAACAGAGAGGGTTTGGAATTAAACGGGTTACATCAGCTGCTTGACTATGCGGATGACGTGAATATGTTAGGAGAAAATCCACAAACGATTAGGGAAAACACGAGAATTTTACTGGAAGCAATAAAGAAATAAGTTTGGAAGTAAATCCCGAAACGACAAAGTATATGATTATGTCTCGTGACGAGAATATTGTACGAAATGGAAATATAAAAATTGGAAATTTATCTTTTGAAGAGGTGGAGAAGTTCAAATATCTTGGAGCAACAGTAACAAATATAAATGGTAGCCTACTCGGGAGGAAATTAAACACAGAATAAATATGGGAAATGCCTGTTAGGCTATTATTCGGTTGAGAAGCTTTTATCATCCAGTCTGCTGTCGAAAAATCTGAAAGTTAGAAATTTATAAAACAGTTATATTACCGGTTGTTCTGTATGGTTGTGAAACTTGGACTCTCACTTTGAGAGAGGAACATAGGTTAAGGATGTTTGAGAATAAGGTGCTTAGGAAAATATTTGGGACTAAGAGGGATGAAGTTACAGGAGAATGGAGAAAGTTACACAACACAGAACTACACGCATTATATTCATCTGACATAATTAGGAACATTAAATCTAGACTTTTGAGATGGGCAGAGCATGTAGCACGTATGGGCGAATCCAGAAATGCATATAGTGTGTTAGTTGGGAGGCCGGAGGGAAAAAGACCTTTGGGGAGGCCGAGACGTAGATGGGAGAATAATATTAAAATGGATTTGAGGGAGGTGGGATATGATGATAGAGAATGGATTAATCTTGCTCAGGATAGGGACCAATGGCGGGCTTATGTGAAGGCGGCAATGAACCTCCGGGTTCCTTAAAAGCCAGTAAGTAAGTTAGTTTCATCTTGCCCCGATATGATATAAGTCCCCCTGGAGAGAAGGTCTGAAACAGCACCGGTGGAGTGTCTCTGTAAGTTCAGCGGTGTGTAAATACTGAACAAGGGCGGAGGGCAGACTGTGGCACGACTAATGGCAGTTTTGTTTTGAAGAGGCCGCGCCCGAGAGCAAGAAAATGAAGCCGGCCAATTTCACGGGAAGCGGCAGCGATAATCACGACCAGACCTTGAGCGCATGCGTGCAGTCCTTGATGACTAAGCCTGACTGCGATTAACTTTATTTAGTTTAGAGATGACGCCAGCGCGGCTTTGCTGCCATTTCCAGACCAAATGCACCGGCGGAGTTGACGAGGATCTCACATGACAGCCAGCCTTCCTGCTGGGCGCAATCGAACTGTTGCATGGCCTGTACGAGCAGTGTGCCCAACTCCACAAACACGAAATCCACTAAGGGTACTAAATAAACATGGGGAAATCGAGAATGTGTTGGATATTACAACTAGGTTTTATTGTGCAAGTCCGGCTTTCAGATAAAGCTCCCTGTGAAGCAGACTTGAATAATTTCAAGGGAAAAATTGTTCCGGGGTCGGATATAATTAGTCACCTTGCACTGAACCTCTGTTTTTTTCTAAAAAAATGTTTTAAATCAAACATTTCATAGCGTGTTTTGGGAAAGCCTTTGATTTAATTCCCAATATGCTCAGTCAATTTAAGAGAGCAGTGTATTATGATAATTATTTTATTGAAATAAGTTTAGTTTTGTCCTTCATATGTGCAGAAATTTGATGGGAAAAAAATGTAAAATTTTAAAATTCTTTTGCAGAACGAAAAGTTGCATCTGTTCGGATGGAATTTCTGCACATTTTAAGGACAAAACTAAAATTCTTTCAATAATTTATCATAATACACTGATCTCTTAAATTGACTGAGCATATTGGGAATTAAATCAATGGCTTTCCCAAAACACGTTATGAAATGTTTCACATAAGACAATATTTTATCTCGAAAACGAAGCAAAAACGAGCAAAATTTATTAAACTTTCTTGTTTGAAATATCTCAAAGAATAACCCCCTGAAATTAATGACACTACTTACACTTCACCCTGTATATATAGCTCCAGTGCTGCCTCCTTTTTGCAACGAAACGATTGTTAGCTCAGCTGCAATTATTCCACTGTAACTTACTACCAACTGCTCGGAATCACGCCGTTCTTGCAATGAAAGGTCGGGGTTATTTTTTAACGTATAAGAAAGCAAAACATTGATTTAACCAACCCCTTTTTACAGGGAGCCCTTCAATTGCTTGGGTCATTGGCTGAGAAGAAACTGTCCACTGAAGGATGCACTGGAAGGAATTGTGGACGGGAGAAAAGTTTCGGCGGAAGAAGATATCAGATAAAATTTTTAAATTTTAAATTGTTAACTGCCTCCCATTGGAGGTAGCCCAGAAGGACTCAGTATACTCTCCTACATCAATTTTACAATATTAAATGTTTACATAAATTTGTTGACAGAAAATTAAAATAAACATATATGAATTATAAAGCCAGGAAAAAGAAATTAAACAGAGTGAATATGATGACTCAGAATTTGGCAAGAGCGGTTCAAAACTGAAGTTATGATGTCAGCAGTAAGTGTCTGTGGTAGTTCAAAAGTCTTCCTGAAGCTTTCAAAGAACTTGGGAATCACACCACGAGCTCCAATAAGAAGACCAATCACCTCAATGTCTTCAAGCTGGTTATTTTGCTTTGAAGTAATCAACTGTTGGCAGATAAATGTTGATCTTTTCTTGATTGACATCCTCCGGCTGGCTACTCCCCGTTTCAATCCTTATGGTAGGATCAATTATATCGCCTTTCTTGGCAGTCTGGGAATACGCTATGATGCCAATACGTCTAGAGGAGCCATTAGTAGCAAGGCAAAAGACTTCCTCTTCTACTATCCAAGACTTTTTTTTCAAAGCAGTTGCAATTAAGGATCGAACATGATGGTGTTTGGCATTTCGGAGGAGTAAACCTCTGTTACACTGACCTTGGTAAGATATATTGATCATATGCGGTGACTGAGAGGAAGGCAGAAAATAGGAAAGATTGGAGCATGCTGGGTTTACAGTGAAATACCTGTCTTTGGGCAAAAATTCTGAATGAATGGATTACTGTAAATATTTAGGCTGGATCAAATAATTCTTTAGATTTATACGTCTGAAATTCTTGGGATAGGTCAGACTTGTTCAAACAATAATAAAAAAAAATCTGTAAGCGACGTGTGAACAAACAAGCCCTGTGAAGCGGAACATTATGACTTTCCTGGATGGAGAACGAAGCGCTCCCGCGGCCATGACAGTCTGTCTGATATATCGATAATAATTGCAACTGGATATTTCAGGAATGTTTGTGCGCGCGCTCTGTATGGCTGGCAGGGATGCGGGGACATTGGAAAATGCTGATGAAATGTAAAAACGCAGTTTATGGTAATGGGATGTGTAACAACGTCAACATTTTGATGTGATTTACAAAATGATGATTAATTATGAGGCCAGATGGCGCACACATCCATATTTAATGCGGATTGAAAAGGAACACAAGCACAGCACAAATCAGTCAGAAAAATATTCATTGTGTTGCTGAGGCAGGCAGAAGGTGTGGAATTCTTTGGTAAATATTGCGAAGGAAAGTGATGCTATGTCACCTAACTGAACACTTCATGTTACTGTCGTGTAGTTCTGATTACTTTGGTTTTGTTTTTATTACTGTTATTATTATTATTATTATTATTATTATTATTATTATTATTATTATTATTATTATTATTATTATTATTATTATTGTATCGGTTTGGAAGTAAATCCCGAAAAGACAAAGTATATGATTATGACTCGTGACGAGAATATTGTACAAAATGGAAATATAAAAATTGGAAATTTATCCTTTGAAGAGGTGGAGAAGTTCAAATATCTTGGAGCAACAGTAACAAATATAAATGATACTCGGGAGAAAATTAAACACAGAATAAATATGGGAAATGCCTGTTATTATTCGATTGAGAAGCTTTTATCATCCAGTCTGCTGTCAAAATATCTGAAAGTTAGAATTTATAAAACAGTTATATTACCGGTTGTTCTGTATGGTTGTGAAACTTGGACTCTCAGTTTGAGAGAGGAACATAGGTTAAGGGTGTTTGAGGATAAGGTGCTTAGGAAAATATTTGGGACTAAGAGGGATGAATTTACAGGAGAATGGAGAAAGTTACACAACGCAGAACTGCACGCATTGTATTCTTCACCTGACATAATTAGGAACATTAAATTCAGACGTTTGAGATGGGCAGGGCATGTAGCACGTATGGGCGAATCCAGAAATGCATATAGAGTGTTAGTTGGGAGGCCGGAGGGAAAAAGACCTTTATGGAGACCGAGACGTAGGTGGGAAGATAATATTAAAATGGATTTGAGGGAGGTGGGATATGATGATAGAGAATGGACTAATCTTGCTCAGGATAGGGACCAATGGCGGGCTTATGTGAGGGCGGCAATGAACCTCCGGGTTCCTTAAAGGCCAGTAAGTAAGTAAGTGTCATTATTATTATTATTATTATTATTATTATTATTATTATTATTATTATTATTATTATTATTCTTGTTGTTACCATTCCGTATCAAACATAACATTGTACGGACCCAGAAACAAAATTTGGACCACCCTAAAGTTCCAGATACAACGCATTGCGCATGTGCAGTAAACAAGAGCGCCTAAATGTATGCTACTTGTGGACAGTCTTGCGAAGCTTGTTGCCTACATAGAGGAAGACTGCTACCAAAACTCGGCCCATTTCAGTAATTTACTGTGCAGGTCGAAATAACACAGATAATGTCGGTTAACATTCTTGTTAGGAAAAGCTATATTGCACTCAGGTGTAAAATTCTATTATTATATAGAGCGATTAAGGATGAATGGAAAATATTTTAGTGGTTGGTAGAAAAGTTCATATAAACATGTGTCTAATTTCTAATGGTGTGAAGATACAACTGTTTCAATGCTAAGCATAACAAGCGTTGCTAGTGGCAAGAAGGAAATACAAAATTACTTAATTTTCACATTCGTTGCTTATTTACACGGTATCAAACATTTCAATACTTTTCCGCTCTGTTGGTAACAGTGTTACTCTTCTGAGTTCGTCTTTCTCTTTCACAAGTACAGCATTATTCATAATGCAAGCAATCAATTCGTTATTTGTGTTTACTTTGTTTTTGTACACTTCGCCTTTTATCCACTATCACGGACAAAAATCAATTGGAGTAAAGTCTGGGGACCTTGGTGGCCAGTGTAAGTGACCACTACAGCCGAGCCATTGTTCTGGGAATGTGAGATTTAGATTGTGTGTTACTTGACAGCTAAAATATACAGATAGAAATAGATTATACTTTTTGTTGAAAAAACCTCATGTTAATAGAATGACTCAACGAGGTATCATCACTTGTTAAAGGTTATGTCTGACTGCTCTCGGTCCGTCAAGTAGCGCGTACCTAAACATTATTTATCTTCAAAACCCAACAGTGATTTAAAACTAAGTATTTATTGATTGGTTTCATTGACTTAAAAGACAAACTAAAATGTTAAGTCAGTTGTCTCCTGTCTTTTGAATTGGATTTTTGTAACAGAAATTGGGTCGCCACTTAACGTAAAGGAACGATTGTGTCGCCGCCTTCTCGCAGAATATGGAAAAGACAGGTGGAAGAAGTGTGTTGAGCACGTTAAAAATAAAAAAATTATATTTTTCTAGTGCTAATGTAATAGACAATGAAACTGACAGAATAATTTCGTTAGGAAAATGTTTAACTGATAGCAGTGCAGTGTTGCCAACTCAGAATTCCATTTACCGCTGCACAAGCTTAGAAAAACCGCTAAACTCTAGTTGAAAAACTCGAGAGTTTTCTTAACACATCACTTCCAAATTTGAAATACAAACTATACAGTTTTAGGAACTGGAGAATTTTATAAAAATGTGGACTAAATGATGGAAAGTGCGTATCACTTCGCAGGCTCTATGTTGTATGCAAAATCGTATGGACAATTAAATCTGAATATTTTGTATTTAATATCACCTTACACCATTTACACCAAGCTTTCCAACTATCACCGGCAACTTCTTCCACCCAATCTTTCAACACATTGGGCCATAAGAATAAAACTGAAGGATTTCCTTCGAAGCAAGAGGTTGAAGTATAAGGATGTGCTCCGAAGCAAGAGGTTGAAGTATAAGCATATGCTTCGAATTGTAAGAATAACCTCTACCTTATCCTTCGACCTTATGCTTCTAAGACAGGAGCATGTGCTCACGAATGTTGTTGTGTCGTTTCATGTTGCAGTACTGTGTATTTGTCGGCGCTCTTTGTCAGCTGAGTGCGGGTGTTCGGTTTCATAAAGAAATGCGATAAGCAGCAATGGTAGGCATCCCAATGACAAAGCAAGTTTCCTTCTGATGCTAATAAACCACACTCATTTCAATCACAGTCCCGCACCGTGGCGTCGTGGTCTAAGGCATCTTGCCTAGGACTCGCGTTACGGAATGCACGCTGGTTCGAGTCCTCGTGAGGGAAGAAATTTTCTCATGAAATTTCGGCCAGTGTATGGGTCCGGTACCCACCCAGCATCGTGATGCACTTGGGGAGCTACGATAGGTAGCGAAAATCCGGTTTCGCAAACCAGTTATGACGGCTGGGGGATCATCGTGCTAACCACACGATACTTCCATTCTGGTTGGATGATCGTCCACCTCTATTTCGGCATGTGAACGTGAGGCCAGCAGCCGGCTGGTCGGTCTTGGCCCTTCAGGGCTGTTAAGCCATGGATTTACTTTTACTTTACATTTCAATCACAACTAAATAAGGATTCCACGTGGTTAAAACTGCATCTTCCGATTCAGACAGCGGTAGCTTTGTGCCCCTTGAAAGTACAATTATATTTTTAGCTACACATCCTGGAATATTAGAAAAAGTGACAAGTTCCAGAAGTAAAAAGAAAAAAAAGAGGTAGCATTTCAGAAAATGATAAAAATTATTGTAAGAAAATTCGGCATACTAATAAATTCCTCTTAACATGCGTCTTTGAAGTACCCATAACAGCATTATTAAATATTATAATTAAGCCTACTATAAGAAATACTGATAGTTAATTAAAGTTTCTACGTTAATCTGTGTGCATCAATAAAATACGAGTAGAAAAATTATACCAATGCAGTGACGTGAATGTATCTGAAGTCCTTCCAGTGGCAGGTTCCTCTTGCTCTACAGTATTTTCATCTTCATTTAAATCCTATATATTGTCTGCAAAGTCATAATTATGATCATATAGGTACTTCGCTAGCTTACATTGTGCAACACAAAGCAACAAACAATATGACTGTTGGGATGTTTGAGGCAGCATTGTACAGGCGTATTGTAGAATGGGAAACCTGCTTCATAGTTGGCCAAAGGAACGTTCTGTTATAAATAACTGTCTCTTTATTTAAAAATCCGATTTCGATATGATACCAAGAGCCATGGTTCGAAGCCGTCACTCAATAGGACAAGTATTTTTAAATCCACTGAACACATCACGAACTGATGAATTTTTCCTTATTCTACAGTCAAGAACGGACCCTGGCCAACTGCAACACTAGTAAAGCATTCTTTTGCTTTGCATGTAGCTCATAACATACTCATAATTTTATCACCATATCACTATGCTATGCATGTTTAGCAATACGCACGAGTGCAGTCTAATACACTGCTTACACTCGGAAAATTTAATTTCTATACTATTCAGGTTTATATCTTGTAATGATGGTGACAACTTGACCCATTTGTTCGCTTTTTCCGTTATATTTAAATACATTAATAATAGTTTTACTCATAGTGGTCCGATGTATACCCATCTCTTCTGCAATATCTGAATGGAATCTCCGATCGACCATGAACCGCAAAAAAAAAAAAAAAAAAAAAAAAAATCTTCATCTTTATTTCCAAGGGTGGCTGGTCCATTGTGCGCCCTGTATGATGATTGTCCAAATCCGACAGGTGGCCTGAGTGGCATTCGTGAATCTGACACTGACAGGTTGGCCATTCTGTCTCAGCCCGAGATACAGCCAGGCCCCGTTTCGCGACGATAAACCCCAGCGGCCGGAGCTCCAAGCCCTTCCTATATCAGCATCGGAAACCCGTACTACTCCCAAGAATTCACTCTAACCTATTTTTACTATTGCAGATAATAGATGAAATGGAATGTTGCAGGGAAACGGGAGTATCCCGAGGAAACTCTTTGCAACGTCTGATTTGTCTACCACAAATTCTAACACGACCTTGCCGAGGATTGAATCCGGGCCTCCGAGATTGTAGACAGTATGCTAGCACTTGGGCCCCTCCTCTTATCTCCTGTGTTTCCTCCAGAAAATGTGATGTAATCCATTGGATATTTTCTTCATTAAGTGTATATAAACTGTTATACTGCTCCCTAATAGTACACCAACGTAATTTGTAGTATTTTCACGTCGTAATGCGACTGGTAATTCAACCAGATCAGTAAACTACAGAGATGAGTCTGCTCCTGACCAGACTTCACTTTTTAGAAGGATATGCTTCGGAATCGAAGGATATGCTTTAATTTATTCTTACATTTTTTCTAATTCTGAAGCAAAAGGTTGCGCTCCAAGCAAATGCTTCTTCCTGTGAAGCAAGTGCTCTTTTCCTATTGCGTCATCAAGCGCAGAAGGTTTTGCTCTGCATTTTATTATTAAAATCTGAAGCACAACCTTCAAAATAGTAGAGTAAAAGGATATGCTCAACTTTATTCTTACGGCCCATTATGTTTTTTCACACAACTATAAACTTTTGTTAGTATGGAGTTTTACGCGGCATATTTATTCAAAATTGAATTAAATAGATCAAGATAATATACTGGACACTTCGGAAACAATCACATTCACAATCACACCAGTCGGTTCGAAATCTGATTTCACACTGAGCTGGAGACGTGCCTGCCAATAATGTGTCTGGTTTTAAGTTTTAAGTATGTCTGTGTTACATAAACTATAATGCGGAATGATAAATTAAATAATATATAATATAAGACATTAAGATGTATGGATCATATGAGGAGACAAAGAGGAAGGCAGAAAGTAGGAAAGCTGGGGAATGCTGAGTTTGCAGTGAAAGACCTGCCCATGGGCACAACACTGTGAATGAATGAATGAATCATAATATAAGTTATCATAAATGAAAATAATAATTCAGTTCATTATCTACTATTTATGATTAAACATATCAATTCATTTACAAAAACAATGCATGGCCTACATGATTAGACGAGAGTTTACGAATTTGGCATAGCTTATTTGTACGACAACAATGGGTGAGACAGGAAATGGACGTGGTTGTACCAAATCGAATTAACATAAAACATTGATATTTTATACTCGCACAAGTAAAAATTGTGACAATACCATGTTAATCTCTGGTTTATGATTAACTAATACCATTGTCCGTAAGTACATGTAAAACAATTATAACATCTTTACAGAAAAAAAAAACTTAATATCGTCTCCCTGTGCCGGAATCTTCAAAAAACGCCAAATAAATAGCTAGCCGCTGACGGTAAAGTTCTGTAGCTGACCATAGTCCTGAAAACACCAGATTTAGCTACAAAACCGCTGACTTGGCAACACTGTAGCAGTGATGTATCAGATGACTTGTCAATCAGTAGCGACAATGGTTCAGATTAATGGAGGGAAACTCCGACTCCGCCTCCAGCGCAGCGGTAAGGTTTAGTAACCTCCTATAGCGGAGTTTTGCTAGTTGTTAACTTATAGTTCTGTAGTGAACGGGACATTTCATCGTCACCATCAGGTAGATCATCAGGCTACTTTTCAACTTATGAATCGTGTACAAGTTAGACTGCAGCAAAAATATTCTTAAATTTCGATAAACGAAGGTAAGAATCATTGTTGCCACACTGGCGCGTGCCTGTGGCAGACACTCAAGTTGGCGAACGTGTGAACAGACTTTCATACCTGTTTTCTATCCAGGGTTGCCATACGTATGACTATTTTGACTAATTGTACGAGGTACGATCGAACTCTATGTCGTACCCTATTTTGTACGACTATTTTAATGAAGGAACAAAATTTGGTGATGTGTTTGAATGTTAAATGTCATTGTGAATGTGAAAAATAATTAGTAATATTCTTTATTTGAACAAAAATTTGCTAATATAATTACAAATAGGCCTATGAATAATTGTTTTTAGTGTATTGTGAAATATGTTTGTACACTCTATCTATAAAAATAATAAGGTGAGAAATGTACGACAATTTTATGCTAAAGTACGATATTTTTCATAAGTTGATACGGCGGTTGTGTTTCCTTTATCTGGCAACCCTGTCTCTATCCACTGAGAAGGACTGGAACCCTGCTTGCGTATGAAACTCCAGGGGTTTTATCTTGCGTCAACTGTTTGGCATTTATGAGCAACCACACGCTCCAGATAGCAGTTTGATTTATTGCCGCCATGCCAAGTACTTGTATTCCAATTCTATTTTGAGTAGTCATTGCTTTGTTGAGAAACTTGCCAGTCTTATCACAGAGTTTTCAGTTTTCACTTGTAATTATCTGGAACTTTCTTTTCTTTTTAGGTAAGTCGTCATCCGCATTGGCTTCACTGTCGTAGTTACCAGTGGTAAGTCTACTTAAATAGATATATTTACAAGTATTTTGTATTTCCTCAATCTTCATGGTCTAACATGATTTAATTTGTAACGTTTAACTTTTCTGTATAGCACTAGAGAAAAATAACAAAACTTACAGCATTGTTCTTACGGGAGTTGCGTCGATGCATCTATATTTTATTTTATTTTATTTTATTTAAATCCACCACCAACAAAAGCAGGCTTCCAGTTACAGGTGGCTTACATAGATATATACACAAAATACATAATAAGAGAAAAGAAACAACAAAACAAACAACACAAACGAAAGAAAGAAAATACATAATGGTAATAGATGCTAGAATATAATATTACAGTTATATATAGTGCCAAATGTCAATATAATGATACAAAATTATTTAAAAACTAGAGTAAAAACATAATACACTTCTTCATAATTTAAATATCTAAGGAAATACAATTCTTTTTAATATTGTATGAAATTTTTCAATTGTTAAACTGAAATCCAATTGAGAATCACAGTTTAAAGACAGAGAGTTGTAAGTATTACACAGTGTTACTAGTCAAGAAGGCTTTGTTGATTCAGTTTCATTTTTATTAAAACAGTTGCATTCCACTTCAATTATCCGAATCCCAGTAATCAACGTCACTTGACAGATGATTTTCAATAAATCTTAGTATTAAACAATCTCTGAGAAGCTATAACATAACCTAACTAATATACACAAGTGTTAGAAAAGTTTTAATTAACGACGATGACATAAAAAATAAACATGAATAATTTTAAAAGGAATAATTATTGAATGTACAATTTTCAAATTTGAATGTGGTTGGTGGTTCAATTGATGTTATATTGGACGTGTGCGTAATAGATGTGGAACTCGTTGATGTAGGCCTACATGGTGTATTCAACTTATTCAGGATTTCCGAATGGTGCTCTTCATTTATTTGTAAATAGGATTTCAGAAGATGCATAGGTATGATCAGTGATTTTTATTAATTCTTGTTCTTGATTGCCAATGCGAGTCATATTTGAAACTGCTGTGCATCGACTGGAGTGGTTTGTAATTTTCTATTTTTTTTTTTTTTTTTTTTTTTTTTTTTTTTTTTGACGTCCAGACCAGCGCAGTTTGAAATGTTGGCAAACAAGAAACAAATGCTAGGGACGCAATAAAATTAAACAAATGCTAGGGACGCGATATAATTGTGCGATAAACAGCCATGATTGGTTGAAAGACGTCCTTTCGTACCGTTTTATTGGTCGAAAGTGGTGTGACGTAGTAAAAGTATAATAGTCATAGAAAAACAAAGAATATTTTATATTTACTGAATTACAAATTAAACCTAGAATAACAAAATTGTATAGTGATGAAATTATCGGATATTGAAATATTTTGTGATAGATTAAGGAAACTATTCACAAGAAATCAATTACTGACCAAGTGCCTAGTAAGTTTGCGTTTGAATTCAATTTTATTTCGACAGTCCCTGATGCTAGCAGGTAGCGAATTCCAGAGTCTTGGCAGGGTTATTGTGAAAGAGGATGAGTATGAGGAGGTGCGATGGGATGAATATGTAATCCTACTCAGGAAAAGAAACGCTTCTGATCTGAATTTCGCAGGAGTCTATTTAGAGTGCAGTAACAAACAACAAGTACATTTGGGCTATTCCATCTCAAATGAACCGAAATATAGAGAAAATTGACCCTGCAATTTTTAAATACAATTAAACTTTTTCTGTCCGTAGACAACTGTGATACAATGCTTTGTGCAAAGTTTGAGGCATCAGAACTTCATAGTGTTTAAATTAAAATATTTTAATTTATCGTATTTTCATAAAATTAGCAACTTTAAACTGTTGTGGCTCCGAAACCCTTTCACCCAATGATCAAAATCATGGTTTATTTTGATGCTGAGAAATTAAAGTTTATATTGACATGTAAACAGTTTTTCTTACTTTTTATGGAAATGGAGAAATTTAGATTTTTCTTAATTAAGACACCTTTGCCCACGAAAAAAAAATATTTTTGAAATATATAATTAGATTCCGCATTGAAAGTACAAATAAACACGTATTTTTACTGGTGCAACGTTAATAAGAAAGTATTGAAAATATCAAATAAAGAAAATAAATAGTACGCGCGTGAATTAACCAGCTGAACTAGCCGAGACAAGCAAGGCTAGGAGACATAAGCACGTGATGTTTCGTCTAGTAGCGCATAGCTGGGCTAGCTTTATCACAGGTTTTCATAAACACAGGAGTAAAATGACGCCCAATGCTCGCTTATCTTCATCTCTCGGCCAGTGCGTGCGGTACTGCGCCGTTCAAGTCTAGGCGTGTGAAAATAATCTATTTAATACCCTGGAAACTTATTGCCTTACCACTAAGCAAACAATGCCGAATCCCTCTTAATAATGCAAGGTTTTTTCTCAATATATATATTTTTTTACATTTTTACAAATGGGCAAAAACCTAAAAGTAAGTAAAATCAGATTATCTGTCTCTCTGTATATAATAAAAATAAGGATTACTTCTTAACATAACCTACCAAATGTCGGCTTCAAAATGAGCTCTCGTTCAATGATCTGCAGTAAATGGTTCCAGAGTTCTGAGCGCTGAAAGAGGCTTGTCTTTATAAAATACGCTAAATTTGTCGCTCAATAGTACGAAAACCGTTTGACTTTCGATAGTATATCTTTGCAAATGCACTCTCCTCAGCACCTTGTATAAATAGGGAAAAAATTAGAGTATAAAAAATGTGAGGGTTTTCACTGATCGATTTCCTATGGAATAACCCTTTTGGAAAGGTACTTTTTCCTCAGTACTCGACCTGTGTGTGGCATCACAAACATAGCGATACAGCGCCCTTCCCGTATCCACCGCTTTCACAAAGTGGGTTTCAACCCACGACCAGAGGCAAGTACAAGATCGTCCTTCTCGGCTGGTTATGACTATTTAGTACTTTATTTATAGTTGTTTAATATTTGCCTGGCGCGAGAAGTAACTTCCTGTTTGTTTGGCGGTATCAGTGTTGTGTGTGTTTACACTGCAGTGTAGCATTTCTGCACACACGCCGTGGGCACGAACACGTGGCCTGATAATAGATTCGCTCCTTTGTAATTGTTCGGCATTATCTGCGCCAGGGCTATTCCTGGAATACGACTTGCTTATCGCGTGAAGCAAAAATAGATCGTTACCTCCCCCGTACAACAGAACCTTACAGGTCACATGCTTTTTAAATGTCAGTTCGTGCATGTATACAACTCATTAATTTCCAACGATAGATGGCTCTGATGTCTATTCATTTGGAAGAGTTGACTATCGGACCAGCTCGCCAAACTAATCTTTTTGCCCTCGTAATTTTTTTTTCACAAGATCAAGCCAATTCTGGTTGGTTGACCGAGTGTTCATCCACTGTAGGCAGATATCTGCCTCTTCACTTGTTGATAGGTCAAACGCGTCGGTGTAAGCGTCGAAGCCACTTCCCTGCGCTTCCAGGAATTCTACAAAGTGCCTTTTGTGTTCAGTTAGTTTTGTGACCAGGGAACGTGTTTGGCTAGTGTTGGGTGCAGGAGCCTTGAAGGACTCAGTTACGCCATCGCGTGGACATTAATGAACATGTTAGCGATACAAATGCGAAAAACCATGAAATTGATTGTTGCAGTATATTCAGCACATTGAGAGGACAGGCAGTTCAAGATCCATGATTTCTGGTTGTCTTCGTCATTTTCCTTCCGTCATGCACTCCTAGATATGCACACAGGCCTACTTCTTTTAATTTAAGAGTGTATACTTCTATTACTTACTTACGGCTTTTTACTTCTATTATTATTACTTACTTACTTACTGGCTTTTAAGGAACTCGGACCTGGTGGACCTTTTTCGAGGTGTTATGACTGGAGACATCTGGTGGATCTTTTTCGAGGTGTTATGACTGAAGACATCTGGTGGACCTTTTTCGAGGTGTTATGACTGGAGACATCTGGTGGACCTTTTTCGAGGTGTTATGACTGAAGACATCTGACGGACCTGAGTGAAACTATAACACGGAAATTCCCATCCATTCCAAGAGGACGAGGCGAATACGAGAGTTTTCAGTATGGAAGAGAGACTTGTGGTTTCTGTGTGGAACCATGACCGCAAAGACATGAGTAACTTCATACAAGAATGTAGGTAAGGCGCCACCGATCAGAGATAATTTGTTGAAGTGGGAGAGAAAAGCTTTCATCGTGGGATGTTGTTAAAGACGAGGAGCGAAGTGGGAGACCCTCCACTCTTCTAGAAACTGATGCTGCAGTCGCCGATGTAATCAATAAGAAAACGTGCCACCTATTTGCAAGTACCGTGACCACGTGAAGAAAGAAATGGACATGAAAAATGTTTGCTCTGTTACTGTCAATGACAAGGGTTTGGACAGGCGCATGGCACATGACTACTGCATGATGTTAGGCACTCGAGGTTTTTCCGCTCGTGAACCCACGCGTCTCTTTGCCACACTGACAAGGAAGGGTTTCGGCTCGAACAGGAATTTCGTATCCAAAATTTCTATACAGGCCCATCTTTACATCTCTGTAAAGCTCCCAAAAGCATTCGTTTGTGTAGTGTGTGGTTTGTCTGTTGGAGCACTGTACAAGTTGAGGGGTGGGGAGAGCACTGCACAAGTTAAGGGGATGGGACACCTTACCCGTAAGCCTAGCCTAGCCTAGAAGCTAGTGCGAGTGGTAAAATGTCTAAAGCCCATTTAAGAACATTTTTCTCCAACGTTCTGTCTGAAAATATTGCAGCTAGTCAAAAGTATATACTGTTGTGTGAGTCATTGAATGCGCACAAGGACGCAACCTTAATAAATGAATCATTCCAAGGCTAGGACATGGAATGTATGATCATTCCACCTTAAAAACTAAATATATCCAGCCTCTGGATATCTATTCCTTAGACAATACAAAATATATGCTCGGAGGATAACAGATTGCATAAGAACTCTTGCTGAGAATCCAGAACTTAACTTGGGAAATCGAGTGTTTATAATGAAAATGCACTCTGTTATTCATAACCAGTTGTCTGCTCCAGTGTACCGCCCTATGCTTCAGTATTCCTGGCAGTCAGCTGGTTACGTGAATCCTGAACAAGTCTCGGACTTCAGAAATGTAATTCAGGTGGCATTTGATTGTTCAGCACTGGAGTGTGGTTCAGCAGATTGTTCAGGTGTTGCTTCTGCGTGTTGTGCTTATTGCTCTGCTCCATGCTGTTTCATGCATTTTATAGAGAATCCTCCTGTACATTTTTAAAGAAGTTTATTGACCAATACCAACCAAACAGAGAGTTACACAAATGAATGCTTTTACGGTCTTCGTCACCATTGTGAGGTAAACTTCTGTACAAATTTTTAACCAAAAATGCCTGTTCGAGCCGAAGCCCTTCCCTTGTGAGAACTGTCGCATGGATAAATATATAATAGGATGCGAAACTTAATGAGTTTCCCGTAACACATACTAGAGGCGCTGTTGTAGAAATTGATCTTGCTGCCATCTATTTCTGGGAGGGGCGTTATTACAGCTAGCAGCGCACCAAGTAGCGAAAAGAGTAATTACTCCATGCATTTAGCAGCGCACCTGGTGACGAAAATGTTAAACTGTGCAGAAAGTATTCCCTCCCACCCTCATCGATATTAAAAACTAACCCAATTTAAAATAAAACATTTACATTTTTATTCCTCACAGCATCTTCTACTCAAAATTCTTACCGGAGCCAACAGGATGATAAAAGAGACGATCTATTTTACACTACCCGATTAAAATATAACCAGACAGAGACAAAAAATAAAGCAAAAGGTTAGATAATTGGGATTGTAATCTTTGGGTATGGAAAAGTCTGCAAGAACTACTTAGATAGTTCAATTTATTATATTACTATTACTTTACAATACATTCAACAACACTATTTTTACAACGTCCATAAACATCACTGTTTAACATACACTGCTTATACACACACGTATCACTTTATGTTCACTTATTAGCAAGTTTCAGTCCGCCATCTTCATCTTCGACTCTCCCGTACAGCAATATCTCGAACGGATAGAGAACTCTCGATAATGTATCCAACACGTAGTTCTAATATTCACCACCTACGACGTTGGGCGCTGATCACCTTATTTCAAACCCCCAAATCCAGATGGTGCTGACCGCAGTTTCGCATCCTATTATATATTTATCCATGACTGTCGTATTCGGCTCGCCATCTTGAATGGCTGGGAATTTCTGAGTTATAGTTTCCCTCAGGTCCGCCAGATGTCTCACGCCATAATCACACCTCCAAATACGTCCATCAATATTATACGAGTATCACCGACATATTTTGATGCAGAGATTTGTTTTGCGGTAAAAATAAACAGGTGCAGGGGTTCTTGGCCCACTCCGTATACTGATATCAGACAATAACCACCCGCTCTCTCACAACCTTGACTTGTAGCTGCTCGTGATGTGGTACAGTTCTGGGCAGAAAAGAGCGGAACTGGCGTCAGGTTATGTTGCGTCACCCGGACGACACCCTCTGACGCAACACCTACACGCGATGTTGACAACAATGCGGAACCCTGGGTGCCAAGGAAGTTCACCGAGCTTTCAAGAACGGCGAGGAGAAGACGAAGAGAGCTTTGATAGAGAAAGAGCGGAAAGAGAAAGGGAGAAAGGAGGGGAGATAAAGACTGGAGGAGGTAAACAGATGGTACAGGGAGGAGAAAATAGTGGGGAGGTGAGAGGGGAAGAGTTAGGAGGACGAAAATGAAGCACTGGATGAGACTACGAACGAAACAGACTCAATAACTCGTGGGCGTACTTCGCGGATCACGGTTTGACAACCCGTAGCTAAAGAGATTAGAGTGACGTGGCAGTTAATTACGTGACGTAATATTCTTGAAACAGGCGGTGGGATCATCAGGATTACGGTAATTGCTTCTGAATACTTGAAACGTCATTACAGCGGCGGGGGTATTGTTAGGGAGTTCCTACAGGGTGTGCCTTTTTAATCAAGTAGATTGAATTATATTATCCCAACGCGCTAAGCGTTTATGGCGTATTTTCCTTCCCCTTTAGCTTCAGTTTCTCGCGTCTAAGTAAGAAAACACTCTGAGACTGCCATACAGGTACTATGCGTGTTCGGTCTGTATTTACACAGCTCTTGACAGTTACTAAATATTCCATCGCTGATCTTATTTCTTCCGGAATAATGGAAAGATAATTAATCGCCATTGTTGTGTATAATGTTCACGTGGTTCATTTCCTCTTTTTTGGAGAGGGGTTACAAAAAGCACGCTGTTAGCTAGAAACGTGTTTTAACTTGGTTATTCAAAACAATTTTGACTTCATACTTGTATCTGCGCATGCGCAAGAGAGGAGATGGGGATCCTCGTCTATTCTTACCACTGTTTACTCTCTACATAAATTGTAGTGTCACTGGGGATAGTACTGGACCTGTCCGAGGGTTGAGGCAGCTATATAACGGTCACCAGATATTACAGACTTCTCCGAAGTGCCAACTTCTTCACAGTCACAGCAACAGTACCTACCTCGAATGCTAGCAAATCTCGGGAACAGCGCGTCCGTGGACTAGCACCAGTAACACGTATGGTAGTCTCTTCGGTGCACGGTCATTAGCTGGCTGTCTCCATCATAACACCAGAGCAGTGTTGTCAGGTGTAAGGTAACGTTCGTGGTAGGGATTGAGATTTTTTTTGTAATATTGGCCAAATTGTTTGGTTTTTCTTAGCCATTTTTTTGTATTCTTAACAATAGCCCTGTATTTCAACTGATTTCAAATTTACAGTTCTAGAAATCTGAAATATCTAGACGTTTGAGATGGGCAGGCCATATAGCACGTATGAGCGAATCTACAAATTCTTTATATATGGTGTTAGTTGGGAGGCCGGAGGGAAAAAGACTTTGGGGAGGCCGAGACGTAGAGAGGAGGATAATATTAAAATGGATTTGAGGGAGGTGGGATATGATGATAGAGAATGGATTAATCTTGCACAGGATAGGGACCGATGGCGGGCTTATGTGAGGGCGGCAATGAACCTCCGGGTTCTCTAAAAGCCATAAGTAAGTAAGTTGTTGTTTAGTCAACTGTCCGGAGACAGGTCTGAACCTCACAAGTGATATCAATAAGACATCACTTATGAGGCAAGTAGTCCAGGAGATAATGGGGTAGGGTGGCCGATTCCTTTCCCCCTCCATTGCACATATCGCCGAGTAGCTACATATTACACTAATCAGACTTCAGATGCATGCAAACAATTTTTTTGCGTGAAGTATGGATATTTTATAAGGGCTGTAGGGATTTTTGGCTACAGCAATCTGACAAGATTGCACCAGACATCTGGCTTCATCTTGTAACCACGTGAGCGGGAAGAAACAGGGAAATTGGGCGGACTAAATTAGCAATGTTGAGGAAAGTGGTGCCATTCCAATCAACGCCGACATTGGACAGCGTTCGCACCTAAGCCAGTGCTGGAACATTGAGCAATTTAATATTTGCTTTCAACTAGATTGAAATTATAATTCGCCATGGAAAGCGGTGCAAATGAATGCAATCACCATGTCTTTGGAAACGTAAACTGTAATGTCATGGTGATGAGGGAACTCAAGTGTTGTGAAAGACGCATAAAAGGGATTATTTCATTTAGATAATACGTAGGCCGTGAGATATTTCGGCAGTACTTACTTACTGGCTTTTAAGAAACCCGGAGGTTCATTGCCGCCCTCACATAAGCCCGCCATTGGTCCCTATCCTGAGCAAGATTAATCCAGTCCCTACCATCATATCCCACCTCCCTCAAATCCATTTTAATATTATCTTCCCATCTACGTCTCGGCCTCCCCAAAGGTTTTTCCCCCTCTGGCCTCCCAACTAACACTCTATATGCATTTCTGGATTCGCCCATACGTGCTACATGCCCTGCCCATCTCAAACGTCTGGATTTAATGTTCCTAATTATGTCAGGTGAAGAATACAATGCGTGCAGTTCTGTGTTGTGTAACTTTCTCCATTCCCCTGTAACTTCATCCTCTTAGCCCCAAATATTTTCCTAAGAACCTTATTCTCAAAAACCCTCAACCTCTGTTCCTCTCTCAAAGTGAGAGTCCAAGTTTCACAGCCATACAGAACAACCGGTAATATAACTGTTTTATAAATTCTAACTTTCAGATTTTGTGACAGCAGACTAGATGAATAATAACAGGCATTTCCCATATTTATTCCGCGTTTAATTTCCTCCCAAGTGTCATTTATATTTGTTACTTTGCTCCAAGATATTTGAATTTTTCCACCTCTTCGAAGGATAAATCTCCAACTTTTATAGTTCCATTTCGTACAATATTCTGATCACGAGACATAATCATATACTTTGTCTTTTTATTTCGGCAGTAATGGAGCAATAATGTAATAAAACGACTAAACAAACTCGAGTGTTTTACTCGTATAATATTCGGAGTACAACCGCTTTGAGCTAACAAATCTATCAGAAATTGTCAGATATCGATCTTCGGACCCCGTGAAGAGCCTTGCCTCCCTCGCAAGTGGTTTCGGAAGTGAATCATAAGCAACGCCCACTGCAGGCGCATTGTTTGAGCTGCACAGTCAGGCGCTATTTCGCAGAGTGACATCAGAGCAACGGATTCCGCCATTTAAATATTTGAAGTAGCGGAAGCGAATCTGCAGCGGGGCGCTCTCACCGCCATATTTGTCTGTCGTCAGCGGGCACCGCTCTTCAACTGTTTGACAAGGACGGTAAGGAACATTTCATCTAATAGAGTTCAGTTTTTGAGAAAGTCGCAATTCTTCTTTACCTGTGTAACACGTGATTGAATTAACAACTACCGTGATTGTCGGTATTTCGGAAGCTAGGCCTACTTACAAGCAGTGTTGCCAATTTAGCGAATTTTTCCCTAAGTCTGGCTACTTCTATTTTTTTAGACAACAGTTTCTTTCAACTTTTCTATTTTTTAAATAGACATTTAGAGTTTTTTTCAGTGGGCTACCCTACAGTAATTTTCCCTATTGATAATAAGGAATCTCGCGAATTTTGAGTTATTGTTGGAGACTTTCCGTACGCTTCAATTGGCAACACTGCTTATAAGGATTCATTATCATGGCTGTACTTAGAGATGGCCGATATTTTGTCACAGGTATTTTTTGTCACAGATAAACCTGTGACTGATGACGCGAAATATCTGTGACAAAATATCGCTATCGATATCTGCTCCGTATTCAGTACTCTGTGACTGATATTTTCTCCTCTACGTCGTGAGTTTGCGCATGCGCATGATACAATAACAGCAATCGGGCGGTAGTTTCTCCATCTTATTATAAATGATGTAGTTATTACCCGATTTAAATAATAACACCATTGGTTACCAGTACATAATCTTGTGTAAAACCCTGTCTGAACAACTGTTTTGTTTTGTAATTATTTTCCAATGTTTTTCCGAATACTTATGTTTCTTTAATTTTTATTCTATGACTGAATATTATAATGATAATGCACGACTTAAAATAGTTTATCCATTATATTATATACAACAAAAAGCATCAATTTTTAAAACGATTAGGATAATCATATAACCTCAATTTCCCCATTCCCAACTACATTTAAAAATGATCAACTGGTTCAATATCTACAATATAACCTCTTGGTACATGAGGTTAACTTTTGACATGTTACTGTTCAGTTAGGTATGTATTTATTTGTTAATGGTACATATACTGTACATATTTTTTTTTTGTTGGATTTTCCCATATAAGTCACTGATGAGTGGTGTGTATAGAGAAATCGTATTCACATTTCACTGCTCTTTAATATTTCCTGCTAATTTTTATCGGTGTGACAAAATATCGGAGTAATTCATGCATAATAATAATAATAATAATAATAATAATAATAATAATAATAATAATAATAATGATTTATTTAACCTGGCAGAGTTAAGGCCATACGGCCTTCTCTAACACTCAACCAGGAGTAAAGACTACGTTACAAAAACACTACAAATTTACAAATTACACTACAGTTTTACACACAAAACTGAATAAGATAATAATAATAATAATAAAATATAAACAACAAATAAGAAGAAATCAGACATAATATATAACATACAGAAAGAAAGAAAAAGCATAATAATATGTGAACAGCAGGTCAAAATAAATGAGGCATACAAAAAAAGACAATTAATAATAATAATAATAATAATAATAATAATAATAATAATAATAATAGTAGTAGTAATAAAATAGTGCAGTACAAAGTATACAGTGAATACAATATTTCTAAGTACACACAATAAGAAAAATTAAGATTATATATAGCTCAACTTACACATTAGAGATATAACATCGGAAAATATGAAAACAAAAATATAAAATAAGTTGAATATCATTAGAACATAAAAAAATGTGAATACGTGGAAACATGCAATACAACACTTGTCATAATAGTAAGTTAGTTTGGCAACTCGTCATAAGATAATTTTCTAACTTGGATTTGAAAGAATTCAATGTTCGGCAGCTCTTGACTTCAGCGGCAGAGAGTTCCAGTGACGAGAGGTAGCAACAGTGAAGGATGAGGAATACAGAGATGATGTGTGAAGTGGAATTTCTAGCGTGTTATCGCGTTGTGATCGAGTATTAATATTATGATAGCGAGAGAGAGAGAGTATGAAATCGAGCGAATAAATAATAGGGGGATGAAGTGTGCATAATTCGATATAAGAGAGGAAGTGAGTGCAGATTTCTCCTCTCATGTAACCTAAGCCATGATAACTTCTCGAAAGAAGGTGAGATATGATCATAGTATCGAACATTACAAATGAAGCGGACGCATGCGTTATGAACACGCTGTAGTTTCTGAGCGGAATCAATCCTGAGATCACTGAACAAAACGTCGCAATAATCGAAGTGAGGTAGAATGAGTGTCTGTACCAGCGTCTGTTTTAATTTAGATGGATAATGATACAATCTTTTTAGTGAATGGAGAATAGAGAATGTCTTCTTACATGTAGGCTATATTTAATATGCGTATCCCAATTGAGATTAGATTCGAAATGTACTCCGAGATTTTTTACGGTAGAGCTAAACGGGATGATATTGTGCTTACGTATCGGTACAAAATATCGGTGTGACAAAATCACCCATAAAAGTCACAGATATTTAATTGTCACAGTCACAGTTGTCACAGATACTTGAAAATATCGTTTAAACTCATCTCTAACTGTACTTGCCGAGAATTGAAGGGTCGCCTATCTACTTCATTGCTTGGTCAGTTGAAATATTTTTGCTAATATTGTGCGAGTTATTAAGTCATCAAAAACGATTTTAAAACCCACTAGCCTATATAGAATTTTAAAGTCATCTGAGAGTTTTTTTGGAGCATATTTGTTTTGTACAGAAGCAGTACGATTATGGTTACTATGGTAACAGTTTTATTGCTGATACATTTTATTACTCCTTATGTTATGAAAGCTATTTTATTGATGAAATGAACGTGAAACGAGATATTATTAACAGAAAATGGAAGAATCGAGATTCTGACGTTGGTAGGATTCTGTGACAAGACGCACTCAAGAAGAGGTGTGCACGGTTACTTCCAGTCAGCTGTGAATAGGAGAGAGTGGAGTAGAGTGCGGTAGTTCTGGTCTGAAGTCTTTTACACTATTAAAACAGATTCCCATAAATGTTCATAATTTTTTGTTGTGTTTGTACTGAAATGTGATAGCACACAATCTAATTATATACGCTTATTTGAGTCTGAATTTAAAACTTTAAATTATTAATTGGCAATTTCGTGCGTAATTGCCTTTTAGCATATTAAAAGTTCGTATCTACACAGATTTAATTGAATACATGTTGAATATAGAATATTACACAAAACTGAAACGTTAAAAGCCTGTAAAAGTGTTAACTAGCTTTTACTGGACTCTATATTTTAGTGCCTTTTTGCCTACTACCTGCTTTTAATTTTTGGTCCATATCTATTATTATTATTATTATTATTATTATTATTATTATTATTATTATTATTATTATTATTATTATTATTATATTTCCAAGTGAGTGTGAAGTTTTCCGCATTGAATATGCTGTCTGACATTGTAAATTAACAGCAGAGAGTCACCTTTTAAAACAAGATGAGGTATTATAACAATCCATCCCCATAAATAAAATCTGCGCTGTATGGGGGGTACACCAGCACGTAGAATACGTCACCCAGTTTCGAGAATGAAACTACCGTTACGTTGGTTTGAATGTTTTATTTTTTATTTGGTTTACAAATGGATAGTATGTGTCTGAAGATAAGTAATTAATAAAGAACATGTAATAAGCTATATTTCCTCTTCATATGAAACGCCATTCTGAAATTCGTCCCGTCCCACAACAAATTGTTCACTGTGGTTCACTCAAAGTGTCTGTTATCACTTTAATATTGCAGAACTCGCGATTACAAATCAAATGAGTGGTCGTACAGGTCTGCAGCTGCTCTCGATGCCGAGATATTACTGAGACAAATCGCGCGGCACGACTAATTTAATTCGCAACTTCGGCGCCCTCATGCCTGTAGCAGGGGCAGGTGACGTCGTTGGGAGTGGTCACACAAGTTACACTGGTTCATGGCCTAACTACTGATAACATTAGCATTCGGCTGTTGCTTATATAGTGTTGTTACAGTAAGCGTTTGAAATTCTGCTATTTTTTGTTTCACCACGAAGCCCGTACTTGGTGCGGGAAAAAACGACGTCAAAAAAGGATGTTTTTCCTACCGAGAATTGAAACAGAGTCCACGGACATGTACCGACGGCATTATTCTAATGTATACTTGGGCATCGTGCCTCAATTGAGAATTTGTGCCTCACTGACCTTCACAGAGCTTATCGCTCTGAGTGACATCATCTTCACAGTCCCCGTTCCTCCCTCACGTAGCTCCTAGGCGTGGGCAGGTTCTATATCAGTTTCATAAGCAATATCAGTGGTGGCATAATGGCATTATCAAAGCAGTGTGTACGCGTTAGAAAACGATTATTTCATGAGAAATGGGAGGAAGAGTTTTTTTGCTGTTTAGAAGGGGAGAACATACGATGTATGTTATGCTCGAAAATCCTATTAGGCATTAATAAATTTAATATATAAGGACATTACTCCTTATGTCATTAAGAACATGCTGAATTAGAAGGTAAGACAAATTAAATGTTATTTTTCGTACTATTCCGAAGAAAATTTATGATCTCAACATTTGCATAGTATACTAAATACGACATTATACCTTAAACACGCTGCATTAAAAGGTACGAGGAATTAAATGTTGTTTGTACGTATTATTTCCAAAAGAAATTTATAAAAGAAATATCAAATGTGCGTAGAAAACGAAATATGATTTTCTGAAATTATTTTAGGTCGAGAACGTGCAAATCTATTAAGTAATCTTGAGAAACGCCAGAATATTCAAGAAAATAAACGTAGACAACGTGATGGAATATTATTGGCTAGTTACGCAATTTCTCGCCTGTGATTTAAATCAATTCAATGATGGAGAAATAGTAAAGAGGTTTATGATTAAAGCTGCCGAATTAATTTGCCAAATTGTATAAAAGTTTTCGAGTCTCTCACGTTAACCAAGCGCTTTCCTAATAATTCGCCACTGACCGCCTTAGCGATTACGATAAGGTGACGCAGGTCACAGCAGTTTATATTTCCCATCCTACTCTGCAGTCTCCTCTCCTAGTAAACAAACTATTTCAAATCGAGTGCCTCACGTAACCGAAAATTGTGCCCATGTATGTTCTAATGTGTGTAGCTCAGTGCGTACTTGATGGCTGGACAAGGTTTATGTTACGGGAGAAAATACGTAACTTATCTCACTTCCGCTTCGTCTGGGATCGACCCAGGTGCCCTGTAGTCAGAAGCTGGTGGCCACTAAACACTCGGCTCCAGTTCTATGTTCTATTTTTGGATGTCCGGGTTGTACTTAGCGCTGTGGTTTTATGTCTTGGAAGTTTGGTGTTTGATTCCCATCGCCAATTTAGTCCTACAAGCTCGCTTCCAGGAAAGAATCGGGCGTGGAGCAGTTCGCCGTGCCCAGTTGTTCGAAAGCGTATTGCATGTCAAAGGAACGATCAGGAAACAGGCCTGGGTTTAATTGAATAACTAGCAGACAACTTCCCTCGCCCATATTCTTTTCGAATCACATTGATCAGTTCCTTCCCTTTGAGCGATTAGAACATGTTATTACTTACTATCAAGACAGTCAAAGACTTTCAAAATTTTACAAGTAATGACAATAAAACTTGTAAATTATTGTCAAGTCTTGAAAAAGCTTTTGTGCGAGATCGTCCGTATTTGCTTGGTTTCCGCACAAAACCAATCCGGAAAGTCTAAAATTCCACATTCAGTATTCCCAACCTAACACACATAGACTAACAATTTCCCTCTTCTTACCGGTTAAGTGACATATTGATTTTACTGCTTTAGGCTTTTAACATATTATTTTTAGAGACGTTCAATATGGTAATAATCATAAATTGGAAACTTACCACTGCAATTTCACCTAAATTGCACTGTTAATTATTGTTTTTAAATATTTGCAAAAATTATGTAAACTCTACAACTTCACTAAAGTTACTGCATTCGTGATGCCAGTAACATTAAGGAAGCCGTGAAAAAATCAACAAGATTCCAGATGCCGATGTTATTACTGCAATATGTTATATAAATAATATTGTTAAAATATTAAAATGAAAAATAGATCATTACATAACCTTACCGTTTGTTTTAAGTTCGCATTTATAGACTGGGGGGAAAAAAAGACAGACGTATATCACGGCCTGCTGGAGTTTAGTAAACACATAAAACATTTTAAAGTAACAATGTTGAAGATAGATATTTTTGTTTTGCAAATTTGCCGCCATTGAACAGAAACCAAGATGGAGATGTCATTCCAACTAATTAGAAATTCCTCTTTCAGGTATGTAATAAACGATCTTCGCACAAAATAATGTACGATACACGAGCGGTATGTTTTCTTTCAATTCTCGGAAATTAAAAAAGCTCAACTACGTTTCGCTTTTTCAAACTTTTCCTCGAACATGAAAACTTCAACATACCGCTCTTGTAACACATATTACTTTTATGCTCGACCATGCCGAAATGCAGTAATTATACACCTGGTAGCAGCCCTTTAATGGACCTCATTAAAGTACACCTATTCATTAAAGTTCAGGTGTTCCACCAATCAGAAAACACCATTGTAGCAATATGAAAGAGCAAGTATAGATTATTCTCGAATATGCAATCGAAAGACAACTAGCGAAACGTCACGGAGGCTGGAAATCCAATACTGTCGCAGAAGGTTATGTTCTGTTACTATAATAATTAACGTTAATTGTGAATAATATTCAAATAAATTCAATTTGTCATCTCGTTTTTCAATGTTAAATCAATTTCAAGCTTTATTTTACTCTCTAGATTATATAAAGATCAATGACATTTGTTTCTAGGAAAAAATCAATACTTTCTGCGCACATCTCACAATTTACGAGGTATTGCACAAGGTCAGTTCCGCTCCCCAGTCAGATAAGAATAACATGAATACTTATGAATAATTTCAAGTTAGATTAATATGGTCGAGCATAAAAAGTCGTATGAAACTTGACTATAATGGTAATTAAGACGCTCGTATGAAAATTATGAAACGAGCGCAAGCGAGTTTCATAAACATACTCGCGTCTTAATCACTACCATTATAGGCTCGTTGCATAATGTACTATTAAAGGATTGAATCTGAATTTGATATCGTACAACCAACTTTATTTCCAAGTTATTCCTGATTGTGTTGTTTGTACATAACAGGCCTATATTATAATGCTAATGAAGTGATATTCCATGTATGTCATTCCCGGATAAGTTTAAAGCTAATAACTGGTCACTAGTGATGAGAAATACATGCAAATGCATCTAGCTGCATATCCTAATGAAACTTGGCAATTACAGGTTTCATGTTTAACTAAGATGTTTTTTCATGCATATATGTGCATATTTTGAACGTTTGTGTATATTTCGACGTTAAGAGCATATTTCATGCATATTTTTAATTTTTGTAGAGAAAAATGTTTTCTAGTTTTCCTGGACTTGATTACTAAAATTGAGCGAAAAGAATCATTTTCGTTTTAGTTACATAGTTAGTTGGTACTTACGACTTTAATAAAGTGTATAACTTTTGGGTGATTTTTCCAATTCACTGCGGGCTAAAGCAGGGAGATGCACTATCACCATTACTTTTTAACTTCGCTCTAGAATATGCCATTAGGAAAGTCCAGGATAACAGAGAGGGTTTGGAATTGAACGGGTTACATCAGTTGCTTGTCTATGCGGATGACGTAAATATGTTAGGAGAAAATCCACAAACGATTAGGGAAAACGCGGAAATTCTACTTGAAGCAAGTAAAGCGATAGGTTGGAAGTAAATCCCGAAAAGACAAAGTATATGATTATGTCTCGTGATCAGAATATTGTATCAAATGGAACTATAAAAGTTGGGGATTTATCCTTCGAAGAGGTGGAAAAATTCAAATATCTTGGAGCAACAGTAACAAATATAAATGATATTCGGGAGGAATTTAAACGCAGAATAAATATGGGAAATGCCTGTTATTATTCGGTTGAGAAGCTTTTGTCATCCAGTCTTCTGTCAAAAAATCTGAAAGTTAGAATTTATAAAACAGTTATATTACCGGTTGTTCTGTATGGTTGTGAAACTTGGACTCTCACTTTGAGAGAGGAACAGAGATTAAGGGTGTTTGAGAATAAGGTGCTTAGGAAAATATTTGGGGCTAAGAGGGATGAAGTTACAGGAGAATGGAGAAAGTTACACAACACAGAACTGCACGCATTGTATTCTTCACCTGACATAATTAGGAACATTAAATCCAGACGTTTGAGGTGGGCAGGACATGTAGCACATATGGGCGAATCCAGAAATGCATATAGAGTGTTAGTTGGGAGGCCGGAGGGAAAGAGACCTTTGGGGAGGCCGAGACATAGATGGGAAGATAATATTAAAATGGATTTGAGGGAGGTGGGATACGATGATAGAGAATGGATTAATCTTGCTCAGGATAGGGACCAATGGCGGGCTTATGTGAGGGCGGCAATGAACCTCCGGGTTCCTTAAAAACCAGTAAGTAAGTAAGTTAGTTCGTACTTACGACTTTATTAAAGTGTATAACTTTTGGGTAGACTTCAATGTCGACAGGGAAGACTGAAGGTTGTGTGTTTGTTTTGATGTACCTTGTATAGAGGGTGTTGTGATATATGTATGAATTGGTCTGCCATTTTGTCTTGTGTAAAGTAAAAAAAAAAAACTTTTCCGGTTAATTTCAATAGTTTAAACTATTCCGCAAGTCAAATCAAGGAGATCTCTATAATTTTTTTTTAGAAAACGCTTCGCCAGCTGAAGTAGAGAATGATGGTCTGAAGAAGATGAGGGAAATCACCGAAGTGCTTCAGTGATATGAACTTCAATCCTACCGTCTTACCGGACTATAAGTTTTGTCCCCTCACTTGATGCGATGTGGAAATAACTTTTTCTGTGCACAAGTTCATTTTTACGACAGGAAAAACAAGTTGGATACTGAAAACATGGAAAAGATTGTTTCCAAACTTGCATGCAGTCATAAATGACATTGCGTTGCCTGTATCAAATTGGTTGTAATTAAATTAGCAATAGCCAATAAGGCAATGAATATGGCTGTTTTCCTTTACGCCCAGTAATTTGAATATTTCCCGTTGCATGGCTAGTGTTTTGTCTTTCGTGAAATCCTATGGGTACTGTGTTAAGTTTGGCGGCTCCTCAGCTTTCAGTGCATATATAAGTGCACATTTCGGAATTTTAAATGCATATTTTAGGATTTTTTTTTACTAAAGGCTTTACCAACAACTAAAAACGTATTTAAAAATAGGCTTAAGGACCTTACTAATAGACGGTAATTATACACAGTATTTAAAGGGTGTAATTGATATGTTATTATTGAAGTGTTGTACCAGTGAAGAATTATGTTGTGTCAGTAAAGTGTGTTGTGTCAGTGAAACGTGTTCCTGTCAGTGAAGCTTTATAGTTTATAGTGGCAGTGCAAAGTATTTGAACAGTGAAATGTTTTGAAGTGTTAGTGAAATCAGGATAGAATCAGTGAAATGTGTCGTAGTTCCAGTGCAGTGAGTGAGTTGACAGCGAAATGAGTATAATGTTGAAAGGTACTTGTGCAGATATGAACATATACTCGTGGGTTTTAGTTCGATCTTAGTTTTAAGATACAAATTAGAATATTTCAAATGTTATTTTAAGTGATCGTTTCATTTAATTTAGTATATTCCCTGTTGTTATTATTATTATTATTATTATTATTATTATTATTATTATTAGTATTATCATTAATTGTATTTTTAATTAATAAGTTTATTATTGTCATTATTGAGTGTAATTAGTTACCACTGCCACCGGGTATATACCCATTGCAGTGTGAATAAATACACACATACACACATATCAGAGGTCTGCATCGGACGTTTTCGCTCGAGCGCCAAGTAGTTCATAGCATAATCCGATAGGTAACGCACATATATGATGGGTAAAATTGTCACGAGCGATAAATCCTCGAACGGTATAAGCCGAGCGTTAGACATTCGTTCTTGTTACAGTGATGAACTGTGTAGTAACATCATAGATGTGTATCATTTCTAAACTTTGCAGTGTTTAACTAACCTCTCCATAGTACAACTACAAAACTTGCCTTAAAATGTAATATAAATGTTGTAGGTATTTTTTTTTTTTTTTCCCCACACAGGAGTGATTTTGTTTTTGCCACATCTGATAGATGTTATTGGATGTAAATGTAATTATTATAAACGGAGAACACAATCACGATAATGCAAGAACTGTATCTAGTTTTATAGTAGTAGTAGTAGTAATAATAATAATAATAATAATAATAATAATAATAATAATAATAATAGTAATCTCTAATAATTAATGTATCAATCTTTGCGTCTGTAACAGTTGTGCAGCATGATTATTCGTTTTATTATATTTTCTGTGACGTTATCTCTGTACTAATATTGTTATTAATCTACTGTTATATCAATAATATTTTGTAAAACGTTTCTACATTGTCGCAGTATATAGACGGAACACTATGTATGGACCTATCATATTATATATGTGGTAAATAAAATATTGAATAATTATTAATTAAGAATAATAACTGTACATCGAAGTTTTTCATACTATTTTATTTATAACTTCATGTTCCTGTTTTGGTACGTTCCATTAAACGTTTGTCATAAACGCAGAAAATAAAGCCTTATTTTTACCGTGTGAGCAAAACATATGTGTATCTTATCTGTCGCCTTCCATACAAGATAAGACATGTCGGTGAGATGACCTTGTACTGTGCTTCTATTTATTACGAGCGTATCACGACCGATCTTACCTCACTCGAGGGTGCGACACTCGACCGAGTTCAAGCGAGCGATTTGACTCCAATGCAGGACTCTGGTGCATATACTTTTCAACATTACTGATTACGAAGAATATTTGCCCATTAATTTAGGGACATGGACATGAATGCAGGCGACATTTCTTCGCTATCGAATATGCTCAAAACGCGCATTTCCATGAAAATGTCCAAGTCGATATTTGTCCACCTTCAGCTCTACTACAGTATGCTTTGTGTCTCTCATTTTTTTAACAGAATATAACGTGGCAAGTAGGCAACCAGCATTGCGTGCTTGTTCGCTCTTCAATGCAGAGTGGAAACAAAGTGTTATGAGCGACCTTCCGATTGATATTTCGCCCGCCACAGACTCCGAGTGCCTCTGTTTGAAGTGGGGCAGTCTCTTTGACCGCTTCCTCCCACGCCTCGGCCCCGGTCGCTGGGTTTTCCCCGCTCTGATCTGATGACCTTCTACCAACTCTATTTACATTATCCACAGCAAAGTGAAGACGTACGACCGCTGCCAACCGTGATTAAATTAAAACCATTTTGTACTGTACGAGCAACGCAGTTCGAAATTTAAAATACGATATCGACCTGTTGAATATTACGAGAAGTAATGGCTGCGGAGGGGGGCAGCGCAGTGACTGTATTAATGTTGGTCGTTGGGTCGCTATAAACGAGCGTTGTCAGAATCTGAAATAAGGGAAGCAGGCTAGATGATGTTTGTAATTTACTGATGCATTCCTTCCATATTTTCACAATTGCCGGCCGCCATTTTGCACAGTTCACGTGCAGCAGCACCCAGGACTCTTGCTGGAGGGATTGGGGTTCCATTCATGGCATTGTTTGATGTTTTATATTAAATGGCGGACAGGTTTCAATTCCGCCTGTACTGTCGCCACGTGATAATCTTAAATAAAGGCTCATTCACAATTAAAATTAAACATAACCGTAACATAAACACAGAAGTTTGCGCCCAGGCTACCAAATGGGATCATTCACAATGATTCACATAAGCATTGACATAAACATTACCGTAAGACGTTAACATGAAAGTTGTCCACACCTGTGGAGTAACGGTCAGCGCGTCTGGCCGCGAAACCAGGTGGCCCGGGTTCGATTCCCGGTCGGGGCAAGTTACCTGGTTGAGGTTTTTTCCGTGGTTTTCCCTCAACCCAATATGAGCAAATGCTGGGTAATTTTCGGTGCTGGACCCCGGACTCATTTCACCGGCATTATCACCTTCATCCCATTCAGACGCTAAATACCCTAAGATGTTGATAAAGCGTCATAAAATAACCTACTAAAAATACATGAAAGTTTGCGAACTCCAAACTTTCATGCTTATGCTTACGTGATTTGCAAACAGAACACAATCGTGGAGCGCTGAAGTATACGACAGAATATGAGGGAATGGCGTCGTTGTTATGTTTCCATGGTTACCAAGTATCTTTGCCGTTATGTTTATGTTCCCATCGTGAATGATTCTTGATTTTACCGTAACGTTTATATACTTAAGGCTCATTCACAATGAAAATTAAACTAAACGTAAGCGTTAACTTAAGAATATAAGATCAAGAAGTCATACCATCATTCACGATGGAACATAAACACAACCGCAAACATACTTGGTAACCATGGAAACATAAGAACGACGCCATTTCCTCATATTCTGTCGTATACTTCAGCGCTCCACGATTGTGTTCTGTTTGCAAATCACGTAAGCATAAGCATGAAAGTTTGGAGTTTGCAAACTTTCATGTTAACGTCTTACGGCAATGTTTATGTCAATGCTTATGTGAATCATTGTGAATGATCCCATTTGGTAGCCTGGGCGCAAACTTCTGTGTTTATGTTACGGTTATGTTTAATTTTCATTGTGAATGAGCCTTAACAGTTGAAGTAGCTTGTGTGATAACAGGGCCGTTTATAGGTGGGGGAGATACCACTCGAATGGGAAGGGGCTGGGGGCTCTGCATGATATTGAGATATTCTGGGGAGAGAGGAAGACGCAAAATATTCACACAACTGTTTTTTTATTAAAGAAGAATTCTGTTGAATCACGTGTTATCGAAATAGTATGGAAAAGGAGAACAATAGAATGAAAATTTCTACGTTCGTTAAGCCGTAGCCAGTTTAGAGTTTGGAAGGATGGGGTAATGTGGTCAGCGCGACGGACATCGCAGACGAATCGAACACAAGAATTATGAACACGTTGTAATCTTTGCGACTGGTTGACATTGAGGTCAGTCAGTAGAAAATCACAATAATCGAAGTGGGGCATTACTAGTGTTCCCACTAGTATTTTCTTGAGTGATAGCGGAAGGAATTTTCGAATGCTGTTTAAGGAATGTAGTATGGAAAGCACTTTTTTGCTGTTTGATATAACCTAACCTCCTTATGAATAAGACTCGTGTTCGGGAGGACAAGTGAACATAGAGTACGAAGGAACGAAGATGATATTATGTATACATAAAATGAAAATGGCTTAAGTATTGTATTCAGTAAGAATTTAATATTATGCAGTAAGAAGTCAGAATGAAAGTTTTGTATGTTAATTTGATAAGATAAAGTAAACTGAGAACCAAATGAAGTAAAATGAAGTACCTGTACCAGAAATTCACAAGATAAGTTACTTATTTAAAATATACGGTATGTTAAATATAATATATTTATGCTAATCTAAATTAATATTTCTAAATATGTCCTGTTTATAATTTGGATTTATACGCTATAATTTTTAATGTAGATACCGGAACTTCAAAATCATGTCATTATATAAATGTTTAGTCCATAATTGAGGCTGTATGATTTTGCCAACGGTTGTGACGCATTTTGCCTTTTCAAATAAAATATACTTATTTCTTTCATGTTGAAGTTTGCCGATAAGCTATAGGCCTAAATGTTTGACTATAATTATATGTGTACAAAACCGCCTTTGCCATTTCAATAACTACGCTAATAGTGGTTACAATTCTTAAACAGTTTTATTTTATATTTTAGATCACATCATATGACTCGCAGTGATTTAACCTAACATAGCATGTATATCATAGATCAACCTAAGTCCAAGCAATCACACTAATATGACCCGAAAATTATCACATTAAGTTCCATCTAATAGGCAAGGTTTTCATCATATTAATCTAACATTTCACATCTGAAGATGCTACACATGTATCGAAAACGTTAATGAAAATTTATTTATTTTATGATAAGCAAAAGCGGTTTTGTACACATATAATTATAGTCAAGTACTTATTTCTATTTCTAAGGCTTTTTCTTGTAGAAGTGATTTAATAATTTATATTCTAAAATTGGTTCCAATTGAAATGTTATAGACATCGCAATAACTTCACGTTGTCCCAACTGTCCCAGCTTCACGCTAGTGAGTACGTAACTTCCATCCAGTCGTAGACAGATATCGCAGTGAAAAAAGTAAACAAACCCTAGTCTGTCCCCTCTCACTTCAGCCCAATACTCTGCTGTCAGTTAACTTGTATCTCTCCGACTGGGACCTGAACTTCGAAGTCTAGTTATGACCGCTGCAGTGCGCGGGTTGATGCCCCAGAACAGCGCGTCTTTGTGTCGGGCATGAGAACCTGCGTTGCGCGTTGCTATAGTAACTATCTGCAGACCATCTCTTTGTTCGGAAGACACACAATGCTGCAATGTTTTGTTTCTACATTCGTTTTTTCATTGTTCGGCGCTGTTGCCATGGAAACGATCTCGAGTCAGTGTCCCGGAAATGCAGCTATGCCTCGTCAGAGTCGACAGTCAAGTGTTTCAAGGCGGATAATCAACCCCGTGTATTGATTACGTTTTTGGTTTTGTTGTCAGGTGGATCTCAGTCTGCGCTTTCCACTTTCTGCACTGGTAAGCAAAGATCGTTTATGTAAGTTCCAAGATGTTGCAACTCGCATGGGATCGTTGTTGCTCCTTCCTCGTCCGAGTCACTGCAGTAAAATTGACCTTTACTCCAACCATTCGTCTCTGTGCTGAAATTTCGAAATTCCACATTACTTTTAAAGGTCCAGTATGTGAAATTTAATAAGTTCCATATTTTTAAAGACTGATTCACTAAATTTTTTATCGCTGGTGCATCAGGTTATTATGACAGATGAACAAAACGTCATTCACCTATGATAGGTCGTTTGAATTTTAATAATATTTCAATGAAATTCTTTATCACTTTATATAAAAAGTATTTTGGACCACAATTTATATTATTTTAAATTTATGTTCACTTATATTGTTCATTATGCAGCCTATTATACCTGAACAAACCTTACTATAGGGATAAAGTGTTTAAGTAAATGACTAGAAATATTTTATTTATAAATAATAAAAATAAAAATAATGATAATTTAAAATGTCATGAATTACTTTAATATCTGCATCTGTAAATACATTCCTTCATCAAATAAACGGATTCATTTAATTTATGCATCAGTACATGCATTCCATTACTGAATACACGAATCAATTTAATTTCTGCTACTGTGAATGCATTCCATTACTGCATACATCAATTCATTTAATTTCTGCATCTCTGAATGCATTCCATTACTGCATACATGAAATCATTTAATTTTCGCATCTGTGAATGCATTCCTTTACTGCATACATGAATTCATTTAATTTTCGCATCTGTGAATGTATTCCATTATTGCATACGTGAAATCATTTAATTTTCGCATCTGTGAATGCATTCCATTACTGCATACATCAATTAATTTAATTTATGCTACTGTGAATTCATTGCATTACTGAATACATGAATTCATTTAATTTTCGCATCTGTGAATGCATTCCATTACTGCATACATGAATTCATTTAATTTCTGCATCTGTGAATGCATTCCATTATTGCATACATGAATTCATTTAATTTCTGCATCTTTGAATGCATTCCATTACTGCATACATGAATTCATTTAATTTTCGCATCTGTGAATGCATTCTATTATTGCATACATGAATTCATTTAATTTCTGCTACTGTGAATGCATTCCATTACTGCATACATCAATTCATTTAATTTCTGCATCTCTGAATGCATTCCATTACTGCATACATGAATTAATTTAATTTCCGCATCTTTGAATGCATTCCATTACTGCATACATGAATTCATTTAATTTTCGCATCTGTGAATGCATTCTATTATTGCATACATGAATTCATTTAATTTCTGCTACTGTGAATGCATTCCATTACTGCATACATGAATTCATTTAATTTTCGCATCTGTGAATGCATTCTATTACTGCATACATGAATTCATTTAATTTCTGCATCTGTGAATGCATTCTATTACTGCATACATGAATTAATTTAATTTCTGCATCTGTGAATGCATTCCATTACTGCATACATGAATTCATTTAATTTCTGCTACTGTGAATGCATTCCATTACTGCATACATGAATTCATTTAATTTTCGCATCTGTGAATGCATTCCATTACTGCATACATGAATTCATTTAATTTCTGCATCTGTGAATGCATTCTATTACTGCATACATGAATTCATTTAATTTCTGCATCTGTGAATGCATTCCATTACTGAATACACGATTTAATTTCATTTCCGCATCTTTGAACGCATTCCATTACTGCATACATGAATTCATTTAATTTTCGCATCTGTGAATGCATTCTATTATTGCATACATGAATTCATTTAATTTCTGCTACTGTGAATGCATTCCATTACTGCATACATGAATTCATTTAATTTTCGCATCTGTGAATGCATTCCATTACTGCATACATGAATTAATTTAATTTCTGCTACTGTGAATGCATTCCATTACTGCATACATGAATTCATTTAATTTCTGCATCTGTGAATGCATTCCATTACTGAATACACGATTTAATTTAATTTCCGCATCTTTGAATGCATTCCATTACTGCATACATGAATTCATTTAATTTTCGCATCTGTGAATGCATTCTATTATTATTATTGTATACATGAATTCATTTAATTTCTGCTACTGTGAATGCATTCTATTACTGCATACATGAATTCATTTAATTTCTGCATCTGTGAGTGCGTTCCATTACTGAATACATGATTTAATTTAATTTCCGCATCTTTGAATGCATTCCATTACTGCATACATGAATTCATTTAATTTTCGCATCTGTGAATGCATTCTATTATTGCATACATGAATTCATTTAATTTCTGCATCTGTGAATGCATTCCATTACTGCATACATGAATTAATTTAATTTCTGCTTCTGTGAATGCATTCTATTACTGCATACATGAATTCATTTAATTTTCGCATCTGTAAATGCATTCCATTACTGCATACATCAATTAATTTAATTTCTGCAACTGTGAATGTATTCCATACTGCATACATGAATTCATTTAATTTCTGCATCTGTGATTACTGCATGCATTCCATTACTGAATTCATTTAATTTCATCTGTGAATTTCCATTATTTAATTTAATTTTCCGCATCTTTGAATGCATTCCATTACTGCATACATGAATTCATTTAATTTTCGCATCTTTGAATGCATTCCATTACTGCATACATGAATTCATTTAATTTCCGCATCTTTGAATGCATTCCATTACTGCATACATGAATTCATTTAATTTCCGCATCTTTGAATGCATTCCATTACATACATACTGCATTCCATTACTGCATACATGAATTCATTTAATTTCCGCATCTTTGAATGCATTCCATTACTGCATACATGAATTCATTTAATTTTCGCATCTGTGAATGCATTCCATTACTGCATACATGAATTCATTTAATTTCTGCATCTTTGAATGCATTCCATTACTGCATACATGAATTCATTTAATTTTCGCATCTGTGAATGCATTCCATTACTGCATACATGAATTCATTTAATTTCTTTAATTTCTGCATCTGTGAATGCATTCCATTACTGAATACATGATTTAATTTATTTTCATCTTTGAATTTCATTTAATTTTCGCATCTGTGAATGCATTCCATTACTGCATACATCAATTAATTTAATTTGTGCTTCCATTACTGTGAATGTATTCCATTACTGCATACATGAATTCATTTAATTTCTGCATCTGTGAATGCATTCCATTACTGCAAATCACATTTAATTTGTGCTACTGATTTAATTTAATTTTGATTTAATTTAATTTTCGCATCTTTGAATGCATTCCATTACTGCATACATGAATTCATTTAATTTTCGCATCTGTGAATGTATTCCATTACTGCATACATGAATTCATTTAATTTCTGCATCTGTGAATGCATTCCATTACTGAATACATGATTTAATTTATTTTCCGCATCTTTGAATGCATTCCATTACTGCATACATGAATTCATTTAATTGTCGCATCTGTGAATGCATTCCATTACTGCATACATCAATTAATTTAATTTATGCTACTGTGAATTCATTCCATTACTGAATACATGAATTCATTTAATTTTCACATCTGTGAATGCATTCCATTACTGCATACATGAATTCATTTAATTTTTACGCATCTGTGGAGACATTCTTATTCAATTAATTTAATTTATGCTACATACATGAAATCATTTAATTTCTGCATCCGTAAATGCATTCTATTACTGAATACATGAATTCATTTAATTTCTGCATCTGTGAATGCATTCCATTACTGAATACATAAATTCATTTAATTATAAATTGACGCATAAATTATTGTTTCATGCATTTAAAGATTCAGTGAGTTGCAAATTTCGTTATTCGTTGGTCTATGAATTCGTGTACATTTTAATTACAGTGGTGGATTGGCGCGTTCGTTATTGATGTGTACAGCCATTTATTTCCAATCCACTCATCTGCAATAACTGCTCCATTAAGTCGCTTCGTTTGTTGGATCTCGTTAACTTCCTTAAACATGTTGATGTCGTTGCAGTCTAGACTTGTAAATAATTTGTCTGCAGAATCGGAGCCATGCCTGATGGAACGCTGGTGCCAGTGGTCGAGATGGATATTTTATTTAAAAGTCCCTGCCTCGTTTTCTTTCTTTACAAAGCTCGATGTAATGCTTCTGTAATTGAAGTGCTCCGTTACAATTGGTGTGAAGTGAGTCTCCCGGCCGGCAGAAGTCAATATTTTATAGACCACCCGCACGACACGATGTTAAAGAGGACCGAATTACACAGGGACATCTAGGATGTGAAATAGAGAGACGGGGGTTCACAGACTGAGGGGAATCGTGGCTACTAATTTAATTGAAGAATATGGTGAAGACTAGATTGAATTGATAAAATCGATTAAGTATGGCTCTATTCCGTATCTGTTTTGGATGGATATTTTTTAACGTTATGAGGACGTTTAATTCAAGAAGATGAAGATGAAGCTTGTTTCGAGGAGATGAAGATGTAATAATTAATTTGAAGGGGTGAAGGTGAAGTTCAATTGAAAGAGGTGAAAATTATTTCGATGACGTGAAGGTGGAAGTTTAATTTGAAGAGTTGAAGATGGAAGTTTAATTTGAGGAGTTGAAGATGGAAGTTTAATTTGAGGAAATGAAGATGGAAGTTTAATTTGAGGAGTTGAAGATGGAAGTTTAATTTGAGGAAATGAAGATGGAAGTTTAATTTGAGGAGTTGAAGATGGAAGTTTAATTTGAGGAAGATGGAAGTTTATGAGGAGTTGAAGATGGAAATTTAATTTGAGGAAGATGGAAATTTAATTTGAAGTTGAAGATGGAAGTTTAATTTGAGGAGTTGAAGATGGAAGTTTTTAATTTGAGGAGTTGAAGATGGAAGTTTAATTTGAGGAAATGAAGATGGAAGTTTAATTTGAGGAGTTGAAGATGGAAGTTTAATTTGAGGAGTTGAAGATGGAAGTTTAATTTGAGGAGTTGAAGATGGAAGTTTAATTTGAGGAGTTGAAGATGGAAGTTTAATTTGAGGAGTTGAAGATGGAAGTTTAATTTGAGGAGTTGAAGATGGAAGTTTAATTTGAGGAGTTGAAGATGGAAGTTTAATTTGAGGAGTTGAAGATGGAAGTTTAATTTGAGGAGTTGAAGATTTTAATTTGAGGTTGAAGATGGAAGTTTAATTTAATTTGAGGATGGAAGTTTAATTGAAGATGGAAGTTTAATTTGAGGAGTTGAAGATGGAAGTTTAATTTGAGGAAATGAAGATGGAAGTTTAATTTGAGGAGTTGAAGATGGAAGTTTAATTTGAGGAGTTGAAGATGGAAGTTTAATTTGAGGAGTTGAAGATGGAAGTTTAATTTGAATTGAAGATGGAAGTTTAATTTGAGTTGAAGATGGAAGTTTAATTTGAGGAGTTGAAGATGGAAGTTTAATTTGAGGAGTTGAAGATGGAAGTTTTGAGGAGTTGAAGATGGAAATTTAATTTGAGGAGTTGAAGATGGAAGTTTAATTTGAGGAGTTGAAGATGGAAGTTTAATTTGAGGAGTTGAAGATGGAAGTTTAATTTGAGGAGTTGAAGATGGAAGTTTAATTTGAGGAGTTGAAGATGGAAGTTTAATTTGAGGAGTTGAAGATGGAAGTTTAATTTGAGGAGTTGAAGATGGAAGTTTAATTTGAAAGAGTTGAAGATGGAAGTTTAATTTGAGGAGTTGAAGATGGAAGTTTAATTTGAGGAGTTGAAGATGGAAGTTTAATTTGAGGAGTTGAAGATGGAAGTTTAATTTGAGGAGTTGAAGATGGAAGTTTAATTTGAGAGTTGAAGATGGAAGTTTAATTTGAGGAGTTGAAGATGGAAGTTTAATTTGAGGAAGATTTTAATTTGAAGATGGAAGTTTAATTTGAAGAGTTGAAGATGGAAGTTTAATTTGAGGAGTTGAAGATGGAAGTTTAATTTGAGGAGTTGAAGATGGAAGTTTAATTTGAGTTGAAGATGGAAGTTTAATTTGAGGAGTTGAAGTGGAAATTTAATTTGAGGAGTTGAAGATGGAAGTTTAATTTGAGGAGTTGAAGATGGAAGTTTAATTTGAGGAGTTGAAGATGGAAGTTTAATTTGAAGTTGAAGATGGAAGTTTAATTTGAAGATGGAAGTTTAATTTGAGGAGTTGAAGATGGAAGTTTAATTTGAGGAGTTGAAGATGGAAGTTTAATTTGAGGAGTTGAAGATGGAAGTTTAATTTGAAGAGTTGAAGATGGAAGTTTAATTTGAGGAGTTGAAGATGGAAATTTAATTTGAGGAGTTGAAGATGGAAGTTTAATTTGAGGAGTTGAAGATGGAAGTTTAATTTGAGGAGTTGAAGATGGAAGTTTAATTTGAGGAGTTGAAGATGGAAGTTTAATTTGAGGAGTTGAAGATGGAAGTTTAATTTGAGGAGTTGAAGATGGATGGAGTTTAATTTGAGGAGTTGAAGATGGAAGTTTAATTTGAAGAGTTGAAGATGGAAGTTTAATTTGAGGAGTTGAAGATGGAAGTTTAATTTGAGGAGTTGAAGATGGAAGTTTAATTTGAGGAGTTGAAGATGGAAGTTTAATTTGAGGACATGTAGAAGGAAGTTTAAAGTTGAGGACATGAAGTTGGAAGTTTAGTTCTAGGATGTGGAAATGAAGTTTAATTGGAGAAGAATATGAAAGTGGAACTATAATTAATGATACTGCAGAGGGTGAAGAGGAAGTTCTAAAGACCCTATAACGAGATGCTGGCTAACATGTATTGAACCGGGTTCTTCGAGATTAAAGCAATAGTAAGAGGAGGCAGAATTTGCGGTGAGTTAAGTTGCTACATCGCCTCTCTCTTCTTTACGAAACTTCAGCGCTGGTTTCCGGCAGGCTCGTATTTTAAGGCCAGAATTAATGTGGTCGTGTAAGTGTGTAATTACTGCCGATGAAATGCTGTTTACACCGTCCACACCTTTCAACTCAGCACTTCGCCAGCGGGATGTGGAGAAACACAAATATACGAACGTCACTGACACCACATTGTTTGTATTCAGTGGCGTTCCAACATAAACAGTTACTCGAAATCTGCGTGTTTCAGTGAATCATATACATCTGTAAGGTCATTTCAGCTGATATTTGCGTGAGATTTGTTTTAATGTCGCCTTTCTGAACGTAATTGTAGAGTGACTCGGAAGGTTTGGTGTGACTCCCTGAACTACTAGAAAAGAAGCCAGTCCATGAATCCCCACACAGGATCTGACTACACCAGCTGCAGTCTCTTTAACCCATTAGCGCTCAGCGGTAACTTCAGGGGAGAGGACGATAGTTTTTGGTGAAAAATGAGTAAATTAAAAAAAAAAAGTTTTTTCTTTAGAATACTCTGTGATATGTGTGGAATGCATTGCATAACATTTTGTGGGTATTTGTGCCCTTATCGGATGTTGAGTCGCCATTTTTAAACTTCCTGCGCTATGGATTTTTAAATCACACGCCCGCTTTATCGTTGTTTCCGGTAACTTCATTTTTTCGCTACATAGCCAGACAAAAATGGATATAATTTCTGAACTATTAAAGATACATGCATGAAATTTAGAACACACATTCTTTAGACTATTAGGAAACTTTCCTCTGTAACATAATTTTTTTAATTGGTTTCATTTTTAAAATATGTTCGTTTATTTGCGAAAAAGGAAATAAAAAAGTTGTTATTAAATTTTAATTGTTTATTTTACAAACGTAGGGACTAAAATCAAAATTCTGTTACAGACAGTTTCTAGAGCATGCTTTTGCAAGTACACTGCAAAAAAACTGTTTGGATCTATCTTTAAAAATGGTTAAGATATTTCGGGTTTAGTAAAATCCTGCATTGGGTATATTTTTTTCAAATCTGCGCCCCAAATTTTTTTTTCAAACTATTTATATTTGGTTGAGTTGCTATAGCTATGAACTCTCTACATACAAAAATTAATACTTTACACCAAATAGGAAAAAGGTTTTAAAAAATACCATCCTCTCCCCTTCAGTTCCCAGCGAGCACTAGCCTACATATGGAAAAGTGTGCGCATTTCGTTCCATATGTCAGATGATAACTTGTTCACTGTGAGCTAGAATTATTTCCCATCCGGAAAAATTTTTGCCAGATTGTCTAGTCGTCAGATTAGCATTGTTCCCATTGCATTCATAGTGCGTGGCGATGGATTGGATTGAAGTGAAGTCACAAGTTCGTCTCCTGTCTCTAATCCAGGAAGATATGGTAGTTTCTCACCTTGCCAAGCTCCCTTCTTTACAGACATCTACCCCATGAAACATCTCGTCAGACTGCAGATCTCTGGCGAGTAAAAGAAAATAAGAGTGAGTCCACACTTGTGGAGTGATGGTTAGCGCGTCTGGCCGCGAAACCAGGTGGCCTGGGTTCGATTCCCGGTTGGGGCAAGTTACCTGGTTGAGGTTTTTTCCAGGGTTTTCCCTCAACCCAATTTGAGCAAATGCTGGGTAACTTTCGGTGCTGGACCCCGGACTCATTTCACCGGCATTATCACCTTCAGCTCATTCAAACGCTAAATAACCTGAGATGTTGATACAGCGTCGTAAAATAACCTACTAAAAATTAGAGTGAGCACAGGCTTCACTGCAGACCTCGACGTCTCTCGAGCAAAGAGTAGCTGCTGCTTAAAACGGATCACCCTGGCCTGAGTTTGAACTCGCGAATATTTACTTTGATGAGCGAGAAAGATCCTTTCTTAATGTTTCAAAAATAATTTCGCGAAATATTTGATGTGATCAGCTGATCATATTTCCGTAGAATGTTGTATAACTTTGCAGTTCGGGCTTGTAGATATAAACAGCGCTGTGTTCATCACTGGTGGACCGGCTGAACCGGGTGAATGCGTGTGTGAGAAGAAGTGCCTGCAGAAGCTTTGCAAGCAGGGATTACGGCGCTGTACAGTGTGGCCGTGTAATTGGTGGCATGAATCATAGCGATTTGGAACCGCTGAGCAAATAACACGTATCAGACGGGATATTACATCTGCCGCAGTTGGCAAATATTTGATAACTCGCTCAAAGAAGTGACGCAACACCTTTTTGTGCTCGCTCGTCTGCTAATCACCATGGCTACCAGAGAGAGAGGCAGATTACGCGAAACAAGTTGCTGTCGTTATAACAGCAGTTCAACTGTTTATTATTAATTAATGTGACCCACACAGTTCGTTACTAGGCAAGATGTGCATAGCAACGGATTCTTATGCAAGTCCATCTAACAATGCGGAACAAGTTGCTGTCGTTATAACAGCGATTCAACTGTTTAGTATTAATTAATGTGATGCACACAGTTCGTTACTAGAGAAGATGTGCATAGCAACGGATTCTTATGCAAGTACATCCAAAAATGCGGAACAAGTTGCTGTCGTTAAAACAGCGATTCAACTGTTTAGTATTAATTAATGTGATGCACACAGTTCGTTACTAGGGAAGATGTGCATAGCAACGGATTCTTATGCAAGTACATCCAAAAATGCGGAACAAGTTGCTGTCGTTAAAACAGCGATTCAACTGTTTAGTATTAACTAATGTGATGCACACAGTTCGTTACTAGGGAAGATGTGCATAGCAACGGATTCTTATGCAAGTCCGTCTAACAATGCGGAACAAGTTGCTGTCGTTATAACAGCGATTCAACTGTTTAGTATTAATTAATGTGATGCACACACTTCGTTACTAGGAAAATGTGCATAGCAACGGATTCTTATGCAAGTCCGTCTAACAATGCGGAACAAGTTGCTGTCGTTATAACAGCGATTCAACTGTTTAGTATTAATTAATGTGATGCACACAGTTCGTTACTAGGGAAGATGTGCATAGCAACGGATTCTTATGCAAGTCCATCTAACAATGCGGAACAAGTTGCTGTCGTTATAACAGCGATTCAACTGTTTAGTATTAATTAATGTGATGCACACAGTTCGTTACTAGGGAAAATGTGCATAGCAACGGATTCTTATGCAAGTCCGTCTAACAATGCGGAACAAGTTGCTGTCGTTATAACAGCGATTCAACTGTTTAGTATTAATTAATGTGATGCACACAGTTCGTTACTAGGGAAAATGTGCATAGCAACGGATTTTTATGCAAGTCCGTCTAACAATGCGGAACAAGTTGCTGTCGTTATAACAGCGATTCAACTGTTTAGTATTAATTAATGTGATGCACACAGTTCGTTACTAGGGAAGATGTGCATAGCAACGGATTCTTATGCAAGTCCATCTAACAATGCGGAACAAGTTGCTGTCGTTATAACAGCGATTCAACTGTTTAGTATTAATTAATGCGATGCACACAGTTCGTTACTAGGGAAGATGTGCATAGCAACGGATTCTTATGCAAGTCCATCTAACAATGCGGAACAAGTTGCTGTCGTTATAACAGCGATTCAACTGTTTAGTATTAATTAATGTGATGCACACAGTTCGTTACTAGGGAAGATGTGCATAGCAACGGATTCTTATGCAAGTCCATCTAACAATGCGGAACAAGTTGCTGTCGTTATAACAGCGATTCAACTGTTTAGTATTAATTAATGCGATGCACACAGTTTGTCACTAGGGAAGATGTGCATAGCAACGGATTCTTATGCAACAAGTTGCTGTCGCTATAACAGACAGCCATTAGTCCGTCGTTTTCTAAGCACTGTGTTTATAGTATTAGACGCGTTCACGGACGTAGGTTCAACTCCCGGGTATTGTCGCTTTTGTTGTCAACGCTACATTGTGTCTTATTTGGACTCTGACATCATGTTATCTCTTCCCATTAGACGGGATTTCTTGTGTCCATATGAAATTCGATGACTAAAGTACAGTATGTGGTAGTGTGGATATAGTCGTTCCTTAAAGTTCTTACGTCTCTTACGTTATTTTTGGGTTCAAATCATTCATGTGTTTAGCATTGCAATTGTCATTTCCTCCTGTCCTGGGCTCAGGTTCAATTATTGTTATATCAATGCGATGACCGGGGATCAGTACATACCACCCACTCCCTTACCCCACTCCGCCCCTTAATATTATGCAAGTCGCCTGGCCTGCTGGATGTCGGAGTGAATCGGAACAATGGCCGCGTTGAGAGAGAGACAGTTGAAGAGCGAGCCGCGGCGGCAGATGGCGCGCGTGGAGCAGGGAAGCCATTTGCAAGTTACCAATGAAAGAAGACGCATCCAATATG